>CANXYA010634344.1:0-10732 GCA_948193465.1 Acalypha hispida
AAAAATTAAAATAATAATTATATATACTAAACACATTACCTTAGTTTATTAAACGAGATCGAAATAAAATCTGTTATTTTCTTTTCGAAATAAAGATTTAATTATGAAAATATTGATTTGTTGAAAGAAAGAAAAAAGGAAAGGAAGAATATGAAAGAAAGTTGAAGAAAGAAATGAAATGAAATGAAAGAAATGAAAAAATAATGGATAAGGTGTCGGTGGGGGAAATTTATCACGTCTTTTGCGACGGAATTTTCCGTCGCAAATTCCGTCGCAATTTTCGTCGCAAATGTCACATTTCCGTCGCAAAATTTAGACAACTTCGTCACAAATTTTTCGCGCTAAATATTTTTTTACCCGCGTGTAAATTACGACTAATTTTGCGACCGTTTCTAAAATCGGTCGCAGAATGAATTAAATTTGCGACGGAAATTATTTTAGTCGCAAATTACGGTCGCAATATTGTTTTTTTGTGACGGAAAAATTTCCGTCACAAAATAGCCGTCGCAATTACGCGTTTTTTTAGTAGTGATTTTTTATTTGTCAGTCTTTATATATATTTAGTAAAAAAAATTTTGTGATAAAAGATATTTTTTTCAATTTTAAATCAACTCTTTTTTACTTTTTATTAAAATATAAATAATATATAAGTTTTAAATTAATTTGCATTTTCAAAAAATATTTATGGACTCTTTTGAAATAATTTATCAATTTCTATTAAATTTAAACTTTTAATTAAATATTGGGTTTGAATTAGACTTTTTACATTATAGAGAAAGACAAAAATGTGTTGATTGGAGTTACTTTTATCAAAAATGGCAGATAAATTGAGTCGAAAAGATGAAATCGACCAAAAATTAAGATTTTTTGTAAAGGTGGATGGGCAAATTGAGTTTTTGCCCAAAGATTAATACCATTCGAAAAGAGAGTAATTTGTTTTGGCTGAATACAGAACTCTGTCATTTGGTAAATTTTATTAGTTCAGTGCTTTTTTAGGGCCGTGCAAAACGGTAATAATACCGCATAACAAACCGAACCTAACTGGCCGGTTTCAGTATGGTTTGGTATGATTCGGTTTCAAATATTTTTCTAAAAAAACCAAAACCCTACTGAAAAATGGATATTTTTTAAAAACAAAAAATTAATGATAAATTATTTTGAATTTAATTTTTTAGCGTAATTTAATTCGATTAAATTATTTGAGTTATTTTTAATTTTGGTTTGATTCACTTTTGTCGGACATTCATTATCTTCTCGGTCCTAATTTTCGGCACACGTATTATTACTCGAGTTCAAAAGGTTTAAGGGAAAAATGAAACAAAAGTATCCGCCCAACTGTCAAAAGACTGTAAAACCCAGTTTAAAGATGCCAGCAGCCAAGGTGCAAGAGGCTGACGGAGATTGTGATTCTGATTTTGCTGAGGACGATAGTGAATCATCATCATCATTAATTGATGAATTAGTATACAAACTCTGGAGGATGTAATAGAACATAGAAAGATAGAGATCGATGACTCTAAGACAGACGAAGATAGTGATTTGAACTAACAGAGATCGGTACTCAGGGTCGGGTTGTTGTTAGTATGGATCTTAAATCTTCTGAGTGTTACCATAAATCTCCTCCTAGTTGGAGTTGGGAAACTCACAAAAGCCGACGGAGATGCGAAGATATAGATCGTTGCAACAAGTTGTAGCATGAAAATTGTGTTGGCTTTCCTGTTGGGGAGTTGTTCTCTATTACCCTAATGGCTGATTCTAAAGATTCCTTTAATTTTAAGGGAAAACTTTACGGCATAATCGAATCAAATTACTATTCTTGGCCTATTGATAAACCTCCCCATCCTATTGTAACTTTTTACAAGGTCAAAAAGGAAAATGTTATTCCTATTGATCTTTCTACTTGTAACAATGTCAAACTTCCTCTGTCCGGTCCTGAGCTCATATCTGCTCGTAACGTGATGGGCTATTCTTCTTTAAGATTTGCTCTTAAGTTTAATGACCAATAACTATGTTTTGGCTTTCCTTATAAGAATCCAAAGGTTTTTTGACGTGACAATAAAGTTAATTCAACTACAATAAATGCTTCCTAGTTGGCCTGCTCAAGCTCCGTATGCTGACATGATTGAAAGGTTTTAGTTTAGACAATGTAAGTCTTTTACTTCGTGTCCTATCAAACTAGTTACACACTATGCACCGTATCAATCTGCACGGTGTGCTACAGTGTCATTGACGATTGGGAAAGAGGTTGCAGCTCATGTTAGAGTGAATTATAAAAATATTAGAGTGAATTATAAAAATATTCTAACAAAATTCTCAAATGTATTTTTGTTTTCCATTTTCACATCAACCTATTTATTGAAAAAATAAATTTAATATCTTCTCAAAATTTTAAAATAAGAAAAAATTACTAATTTAATATATATTTTTAAAAAGTTACCTCTCGTATTAATTTTCTATCAACTAGCTTGACGTTAAAGAATTCCTTATAATTGTTTCTCATTCAGAGAGATGTTAATCTTTTCTTCAGTAAATATTGCACCTTGTTCATAGTTCACATTTATAAAGACATAAAGCGTACTCTACGTTTATGCCCTTTCGGCTTGAAATATATATAGGGAATTAGTTTCTCGTAAAATTCGACATTCAATGCATAATGCCTCATTCTCTTCTTGAATTTTTTTTTTAGTTTTGGCTTTTCAAATATCAATATTATGCTCGGATTCTGTTGGGTTGGTTGATGTCTCCATTAATGCTGACTTGCTTTGTTCGAAGTTAAAAGAGACCTGCAACTTGAATTTCCATGTTAGAATGTTAGGGGTTCATATGTTTTTATTATCTTTCTCTTCAGTTCAGGCAACTAATGATGCTATGGAATATATTACGATATCTCATCCTAACCTATTTGTGCTTATTAAAAAATGGGAAGGGGCAGATGTTTGTTTTAGTAGACTGATGTGGTTGAATTTTTATGGCATTCCTCTTAATGCTTGGGGATATAGAACGTTTAAGAGTTTGTGTCCCATTTGGGGTGAATTGGTTGTTGTGGACAAGTGCACAACTGATTTTTCTTCTCTTCATATGGCCAGAATTCTTGTTTCCACTTCACTCTTTAATCGTGTAGATGGGGTTGTGAAGCTGTTGTTGAGTGGTAAAGAATATGCCATTCTAGTTATTGAGGAAGGGTTTACGGGTTTGAGCGATTTGGAGGTGTGTAATGGTGATGATCACACTTGTATCCTTCATTCAGGAAGTGTTAATATTAATTTGGAGGATGCTCAGGTTCGTGTGGATGATATAGCCAATGTTGATGAAGCTTGTTCGGGGAGTAAGGTTGGGGATGTCTCCCATGATGCTTAAGGTTGGGGATGTCTCCCGTGATGCTTTTGATGGGGATGCATGTGCCAATGCTACTTGTTTCAGAATTTACAAAGCTGTGGAGTCAAATGATACTGAATGTAGGTTGGAGGGCGAGAGCTTGCAGAGTAAGGCTAGCTTGTCAATTGATAAGATGGCTATTGAAGATGTTGATATTCTTTTGGGCAGTTTGGGTCATGATTTTTTAGCTAGGGGTTCTTTCGACCCTATGATCGAGGAATTTTTGTCAACATCCGATGCTAATCAGGCTCTTTTGGAAAATGGTGCATGTTCGATGGGGCCTTATGTAGCTTTCCTTGATCCTATTCTTAAGAGACTAAAGGAGAAAAAAATTAAAAACATTTGCTTTGAGCAGAGTGTCCAGCCAATTAGTAGATGCACTCGTTCGAAGACTGAGTTGCCATGTGGGGTAGTTCATATTTCCAATGAGTGTTTTTGCTTGGAGTCCGAACATAATGGAAGAGTGGATGATGCTTCCCTCAATGATAGTGCCATTGATCATATGAACCGTTTGCTTCATTCAAATTCTTCTTCCTCGTCATTCTCTTCCTTTAGTGCATCAAAATCTTGCGGTGTAGGTGTGTCAACCGGTATTTTCTTTGATGATCATATTCCTATAATTTCGGAGGCGATAAGAGGTAACATTGAACGTGATGAGAATCACCATTAATTCCTTGTGTTCTTTATTCGTTCTGATCCTTTCTCTATGATTAGTAGTTTTAATGCCATTTCCTGGAATTATCGTGGTGGAACTCATGCTAGAATTAAGCAAATGTTTATTCGCCGCATGTTGAGTAAGCATGACATTGTGTTATTTGGTTTTCTTGAGACTAAATGTAATTTATCATCATTCATGGATAAGCGTTTTTGGCCATATCATGATTTCGTACATTTCTCGGTTCCTTCTATTGGTGCTTTGGGTGGTTTAGTTGTTATTTTTAATTCAATCTCCCACTTTTGAATCTGGTGTTGGTTGGATTAAGATGGATTTCTTTTAGTATGGTAAGGCTTGTCGTTATATACTAGTTTATGCTAGTAATATTCCGTGTGAAAGAGTTTCTTTGTGGAATACTATTCTTCCATTAACAATATTTTTTGGTTTGGTTTTTGGTGGGGGATTTTAATGACATCTTGCACCCTCATGAGAGAAATGATTGTTCAGTTGTTTCTTCTTCGATGGTGGATTTCAATGATTTCATTTTTAATACTGGTTTGCTGGATTTACCCCTCATTGGTAGGAGTTTTACTTGATCTAATTTAAGGAGTTGGTCTCGAATTGATAAAAGTTTTTTTTTCTACTGATGTTATGAATCTTTGGCCTAAATGTTCTCTCACTTGTCTTCCCAAGGCTTATTCAGATCATTGTCCTATTCTTTTTTCCTTTCACAAGCAGTTTGACTGGGGGCTTAAACCATTCAGATCAATTAATGCTTGATGGAATGTTTATGATTTCATTGAGGTTGTTTGTTGCTTTTGGAGACAGGTTCAAGATGAGTTTCCTAATGCTTCTCTATGCCATTTATTGCGGGAGTTGAGGCGGAAGCTTAAGGAATGGAATGTTGTCAATTTTGGTAATGTATCTTCCAAACATGATCTTATTATTAAGGCTATTAATGATTTGTCCATTGCCTTAGAGGAAGGTAGCATTTTGGATGATGACCAGATCCGTCTAGATGACCTTAAGGAGGAAACAGTCATTTCTGCTAGCAATCTATAATCCTTCTGGTTGTAAAAATTGAGATTAAATTGGAGTTTGCTTGGTGATAGAAATACTAGTTATTTCCATGCCTGTGCTAATCTGAGGTTTTAGAATAACTTTATTTCTACTATTAAGGTTGCAGGTGTTTCTTATTCTGAGTCGGATGATATTAGGAGTGAAATTAGGAAATACTTTGAGGATTTGTATAGTTCTGCACCTTCGGTACCTTTTTCTCTTTTGAGCCTTGTTTTTAATGCTTTATACACTCATGATGCTTTCTTGCTAGCTGCTCCTTTGTCTATTGATGAAGTTGAATTGGCTTTAGCTTTTTGTTCTTCTGATAAAGCACCAGGTTCAGACGATTTTAATTTCTTCTTCTATAAAAAAACTCGGTCTATCTTATATGATGATGTGATGTAGGTGTTTCACAAGCTTCATAACACTGGAGTTATTCCTAAGGATCTTAATCAGTCTTTTATGGTTTTGATTCCTAAGGTTCAGGGGGCTACTGAGTTGGATCATTTCCGACCAATTAGCTTATTAACGGTGTTTGCAAGCTTATTTCGAAGGTGTTATATAATCGTTTGGCTCCTGTAAGGGATCATCTTATTTCTGACTGTCGGTTTTCTTTTATTAAGGAGCGTAGTATTCATGAGTACTCCTTTATTGCTTCAGAACTTGTGCACCTTATTTAGAGAAGAAAGGAGAAGTTCTTGTTATTCACAGTGGATTTTCATAAGGCTTTTGATTCCATCTCTTGGAGTTATTTAGAGGCAGTTTTCAATTCTATGAACTTTCCTGATCTTGGAGTATTTAGATTCTGAACTTGCTTTCTTCTTCAAGCATTTCTCCTCTGGTGAATGGGTTTGCTATTCCTCCATTCTCTATGGGTTGTGGTGTTCATCAGGGAGATCCCCTATCTCCTTTTCTTTTTCTCATTGCTATTGAAGGGCTGAAGCGGTTATTGAACAAGGCTTACAATCTTGGTATTACCGGCGGTGTCTCTCTTGGTGATGAAGAAGTCTCCGTTCTCCAGTTTGCTGATGATACATTGTTTTTTGTTCCTTGTGATGACTCTATGATGGAGGGGTTGGTTTGTATTATGAGATGCTTCGAAGTTATTTTTGGCTTGCGTATTAACTTCTATAAAAGTTCTATCTCAGGTATTAATGTGAGCTCTGATTTGGTTGATTATTATGCTCAAATGATAGGTTGTGTTGTTCGCTTAAGAATCTAGGTTTACCTCTCTCCGATAGGACTCCATCAGTGTCATTATGGAATCCTATTATTTGCAGAATTCAGCAGCACCTGAATAGTTAGAGTGGTGCTTTATTATCTCCGAGTGGTCGCCTCATCTTACTTCAATCGGTAATCCTTAGTATCCTGATTTATTTTATTTCTCTATATGCCATTCCTTCTTTGGTGGCTTCTAAAATTAATGGTTTGGCTGCTCATTATTTGTGGTCTGGAAATTCTTCCGGTAGTGGTATTTATAATGTTGCTTAGGATGTTGTTTGCTTGCCTAAAAAGTATGGTGGTCTTCGTTGCTCTAATTTATTGCTTATGAATCGGGGTTTGCTTTTTAAATGGATTTGGAAGCTTGCTGATAGTTCTAATTTTGGTTTGTGGAGACGTGTTATTGGTTCTTCATCTCGAGTTAGTCACATTCATGAGCTTATTTAGGATAACTCGAGATGCCTTTCTCATGTGTGGAAAGGTATTGTTAGGAGTTGTATTTTGTCTGAGCAGGCTTGGCGTATTTTTTCTTATAGTCTTTCTGTTCATATCGGGAATTGTGTTTCTACTCTCTTTTTGTTTGAGAAATGGTTTGGAGATTTTATTTTTAAAAACTGTTTCCCCAACTTATTCCAGTTTTGTGTTGATGAGACAATTAAAGTGTCAAAGGTTATTTCAAAGTTTGATTGTCTTATTTGGTCCAGAAGATTACTTGTTGGGGAAGAAACTTCCCTTCTTGACCTTCATATTCTTTTGAGTGATGTGTTACTCTCAGGATGCCAAAGATTCCCCTATCCGGTCTGGTAAAAGGTATGACTTTTCATCCTCTTCTTTCAAACAACTTTGGCACAGGGAGTTCAGTACCTTATGTGACAGTATATTCATGTTGGTTTGGAAATCCATGGCTACTCCTAGAGTTAAATTCTTTCTCTGGTTGGCATTGCGGAGACGAATTCCTTGTAGTGATTTTTTTAACTTCTAGCTAGGGGGGTTCAACTATGTTTTGGTAGTGCTTGTACCTTGTGTATAGATTTGATTAAGGATGTTGAGCATACTCTTCATCTCTGTCCCACGTCATGGAATTTGTGGAATTGGCTCTTTAGGAGAATCAGCTTCGCTTGGACTATGCCACGTTCTTTACCTTTTTCCTCAAGACTGTTTTCGGCTTATACAGGAGACACCAATATTTTGCTCTAAGGAATTTGATATGTCTAAACCTTCTCTGATCTATCTGGAAGAATAGGAACTTGAGAGTTTTTGATAATGTACTTCATGATGCTATGTCTATCTTGTTTCGTTCTGTAGCTGAGTCTATCAGGTTGTATCGTATTTCCAGTCCTTGTTTTCCATATTCTGGATTAGATGTGTATAGATCGTTTGAGGTCATTTTTTCTTTCAGGTAATTTCTTGTATCGAATTTTGTACTGATTTTACTTATTCTTACGGGGTTGTAGCATCTTGTACGGCGAAAGCTCCTTAAGTTCAAGTCTTTAGTCACGACTTTTGGCTTTTTTAATATATTATTACTTATCAAAAAAAAGGAAGAATATGAACCAAAAATTATTCAGAGATTTAAATACAAGCAATAGTAGCATAGTAAATGCATTGCTGATTTTATTTCTTTAAGTTATTATTCGTTAGGTGATTTTTCTTGTGACACCCTTGTATCGAAACTTAGCTTTGTTTTTTAGGAAGTGCTATTTTTATTGGTTTGTGTGTGTTGATTACTCTTTTTGTTCCTGATTAGCTATCATAATAATCTTTAAGTATGCGAAAGCTTCTAATTTCCTGAACTCGCCACCAATTTACAGTATAAATTATGGTTTTACCACTTATTAAGTAAACTATGTACTAAATATTAACCAGATTAATTTTCTATTAGTTCTACTTATTCCATTATGTGATAGATTGTTTTTAGTTTGGGGAATGGGTTGTGGGATAAGATTTGGAAAGCTCAATGTCCACAAAGTTGTAGAGTTTGTGTTTGAATAGTTTTACAATACCGACTCATGAATAATGTTGAACGTGATAAACATTAGCTACCTTAAGGATTAGTCTGTTAATTAGTTAGATAGTTATCTTATCTTATAATTAGTTATAGTAGTGATAAGCATTATCAAACTTAAAGATTAGTCTATTAATTAGTTAGATGGTTATTTTATCTTATAGTTAGTTATAGTATTTATTTTAAATTTTATTTCTTTGTATTGCCTATATATAAAGGCTAAATGTAATCTTCTTCATAAATTAATAAAATGTAGTTCATCAAATTCTTAATATGGTATTAGAGCCCTCATGAGAAACCATCCAATTTTTTTTCGTTAAACTTCATAACTATTTTGATTTCTCATTCAATTCTTCTTTTCTCAGAAATTGGAGCTCAACCTCTTATTCCCGGGTTTCTTTTCTCGCTAAATTCCTACCAACATAATTTTATATGAAAAATTCATCGTTTATTTCTTGTAAGATTTCAAAGGTCACTCTAAAGTTTTTCTCTTCTTTCTGTTTTTCATCTTTAACATTACCCCATCATCGTTCTAATTTTCTTCCTTGATTTCTTCTTATTTGAAAGTTATAATCCCACCTCTTTTTCAGAGTCCTCAAGGTCAATACTTGTATCTTTTTCATTTTTTTCTATTATCTAGTAAATTTATAAACTACCTCGACTCTCACCTCTCAAACTGATGTTGCCATTTATGATGCCCATCTCTTTCTTGCCGATCCGTCAGTAGTGGAGATCTATTTCCCTTCGTATTTTTATTTCTGAATTTCTCATCACCTTGAAGCTCTACTATCGTATCATCATGTCTACCACTTTATCTTTTTCATTCAATAATGGCATATTTGGCTATGTTTTTATTCCATATCCAACATATCTAGCATGAAATTCTATTCAAAATCCAGCATATCCAGCTTGGTTCTTGATCTTGCCAGCATAATCAGCTTGGTTATTTTCTTTCAAATCCAGCCTATCCAACTTGGTTCTTCATTCACTTTGTTTTTTTTCTTTGGCATTCGACGAATGTTTTTTTTTTATCTCTATCTTAGACCATCCAGTTTCAAAAATTTATTTATTAAATCCTTATGTACTGCTTGATTTTAGGCATTTTGTGGCTCGCTATGTACTGCAAAGATTTGCAGGGGAGTGATAAGCATTAGCTAGCTAAGGATTAGTTTATTAATTAGTTAGATAGGTATAGTATCTTATAGTTAGTTATAGTAGGGATAAGCATTAGCTAGCTTAAGGATTAGTCTATTCTTTAGTTAGATAGTTATCTCATCTTATAGCTAGTTATAGTATTTATTTTAAATTCTACTTCTTTGTATTGCCTATATATAAAGGTTAAATGTAATTTTCGTCATCAATTAATAAAATGTAGTTCATCAAATTCTTAATAGAACATGTTTCGCAACATTTTTATTTCATAAGCTAGTTGTCATTTATGTGGTTCTATAGAGGAGTCGATTATTCATGTTTTTCGGGATTATCCTATATAATAAGTTGCTGCGATATGGTGTAAAATTCTCCCCGTGTTTACGTTGTAATTTTTCTTTATTCTAGTGGTTTAAGAGACATTTAACAGGTTGCTTTAGATGGCCAGCTAGATTTATAATAGTGGTTTGGTATGTTTGGAAGTGGAAGAACAACCTTTTGTTTCAGCAGATTACATATCTATTAAGAGGTAGATTTTGATTCTTCTGAACTTTAGGGATGCAGTAAAATGGACTTTTGGCGTATATGCCTCTGTTAATGGGGTTGGAAGGGGAACTTTGTAGTTGTACTCCCTCTAGTCACAAATAGGTGTCATTATTACATGAAACACAAATTAAAAAAATGATTAGTATGCTATTAAAAACACTTATATAAATGACTTATTGATTAAATTGACTTTATTTAAATTGTTCTTTTTTTTCATATTAATTATAATGGTTAAAAATGGAAAAAACAATTCAAAATGGCAATGGAAATTAAAAATGACAAGTAATTGTGATATTTTATTTTTTTCTTTTTATGATAAGCATTTATGACAAAAGTGAATAGTTAGTTAGAACTCTCCTCCTGTTAGATGAGTTAAACTTAATACTAACAGACCGTCTAAGTAGTATGGACAAATAGCATGGTCTAGTTCGTGAGGGTTTGTTGAGTGATTCTGTGTAAAGATGGTTAGCTAGTTTACCTTGTCATATTAACTGTTAAACAATTATGGTTGAGCTCTAAAAAATCATTCAAGACTTAAAGATGACTTGGATAGAGGTTTATTAAAAAGATGCTTCTAATGTTAGATTCAAAGGTGGTGACAACAACTCTCAGATTTGGCAATTTGGTCCTAAATTTTGCGAGAAATTTGAGTTGTAACTGCATATAGGACGAGCAAAAACCTAACGAATCAGTAAACCAAATCAAAATTTTGTTTTTTTTTT
>CANXYA010637460.1:0-17068 GCA_948193465.1 Acalypha hispida
ATTAATTGCCCTCTTATCACAATTGGAGAAGGCTATTAATTTTGGGATAAATAAAACCTAAGGGGAAGGGTTCCTTTTATAGGCTAAGGGCCCTTCCCATTTTCTATATCTTGACAATGTGAGATTTTTGCCAACCCACAAAACCAACCAAAAAAACAACACCCGGCCTCTGGTTTGTAACTAGTTAGATACCCGCCAGTTTTGTGCATTACATGCATAACTGACTTCATTATTTTACTTATTCTACAATATAATTCGATCTGAATTATTCTTACCACATTTCTGACTTTTTATATACGAACACATATTTTTTTATTTCTTTTATTGAAATCTTCAAAGTACGATGATGAACATTATTCTATTATTTAATTTTCCCATCGAACAAGGCTCTACTCACATAAATTCAAAAGTTATATTATCACTAGAATTAATTTCTTCTTTTCTAATTATTTTAGTAAACATTAGCATATTTTCACTAAAATTTGCAGAGTCCATTCATAAATTAAAATCAATATGGTAAAATTCAATCCTATAAATAATTATTATATTAATTTAATAAAATAAAAATCAATGCCGACACTCAAATCACACTGATGAATACTTATTACTTTCAAATTTCTATCATCTTTTCATTCTACTTCTTTCAAATCATCTATTCCATGACCTGCGTATCTGCTACTTATATAAATGTGTTGACGCTGACCTTTCAAAAATGGCGAAAGGTTGATGAAAGAAGTTCGAGTTAGAAGAAGAGACTGCTCTTGAGAGTTAAGGCTTGAGAAGCAAGCTGTCTGACAACCATTCCTCAGGAAGGAAGCCCTTTGAGTTATTATATGTTTTCACTTTAAATTCAAACAAAAAATTATGTCAAGTTGTGACGGATGCGTTCAAATTCAAACACGGAATGATGTCAAGGCTGTTGCAGATCCTTAATTTTTTTTGCGAAAATTGAGAAGAAGAAACCACAGCGGTTAAATCCGTATTACCTTCTCTATTAATGTGTCATAAATTAGTTCTATAGAATTAATTTGTCATTCGATGGTACTTTTACTTCGATTTTATATACACGATAAGATATTTTACCAATTTTCAATCAATTTTTAACACGTTTTCATCCAAATTTAAATATACTCGAATATTCTTGTCATGTAAGTAAAATATTACCACATAAAATTAAATAATTAGTATTGTCAAAAAATGTAAAATTAAAAAAGATAACACAAAAATAAAATCGAATCTCACATAAAATAAAAACGACATCATTTTCAACTTAAAGTGACCTCATCATCTTATAAAATACCCTTTAAACTTCAAAATTTCAAGTATATTCTAATTATGACAAGATGCCATATATAAATACAAAATAAAAATACTGCAAAATAACAAATTAATTTTATGATAACAATTTATAACACATTAATAGATAAAACATCACTCATAATTTTAACCTCAACACCAACACAAGAATTTGGGTAAATTTTGAAAATGCATAACAAAAGTTATGAAATGATATCTGGATCATATAATATATTTTCTAAAATAGATTTTGTGCTTCACAAATGTCCCCGAGGATGATGGAGTTTTGTGGCCCCAAATTACTTCATTTATGGCCTTAACTTTTAATTTAAAATTTTTTGTTTAGTTTTTGGTATTTTTTATATTGTAATTTGTTTTTTTGAGCATTTTAGTCTTTTTGGCTTATTTCTCTAAATATTTTATATTAAACTAAGCACAACCATTTTTCGTTATTGAGACTATAAAATATTAATAATAAGATTCCAAATTCTTATAAAAATTTTAAGATTTAATTTCACTATTAAGATTCGCTGTTGAACGCTATGTGCATCACAAAGGATCAAAGTACGTAGAAAATTATAGTCATATTCGGTTCCGGCTTTGATATTGCGACTTTTGTTTTAATCTTACCGAAGGTGAATTTAATACGTACTCTAGCTAAGAATTTTGAGTTACTAATATCCGGTCTACCTATATTTTAGGGATCTTAATTTATTGGTAATTTTTCGCTATTTAAATTTGAGAAACTTTGAAATCGGATCGTGCTAAATAAAAAAATCTAAAATTTGTACCAATGGGGTATTGGTCTAGTGGCAAAGCTATTAGTACTAAATGTTGCACTCCTAAGAGGTCTCAAGTTCGAGTCCCACCCCCATCGGGAGAGAGTGGAGTGCCTCTCGGCTGGAGATTAGTCTGTACAACCGTAAAAAAATGGGTGCAGGATACTCCAGTGATCTATTACCTATCAAAAAAAAATCTAAAATTTGTCTTCTTGTAATATTTAGTAGAGCGCTTTTTAATAGCAACAAATGCTAAAATATGATCACGTTTTATGAGAATGAACAAGTCCCTTGAATTGCATTGCATCAAGAATTCTTTATATTGAACCAGATGCATGAGCTGCCTGATTCATAAATCTTCACGTAAAATTAAACTAACATTAGATTTAGCTGATTTTAGCGATATAAAATGATCTATTTAATTGACCCCAAAACCTGTTTTAAAATTATACTGAAAATTGGATGCTATAACATTAATAAATTGTAAATTCTTAAACAACTCAGCAATTCACAGATGGCTTTTAGTGTCATGATTTAAAATACCCATTCATTATTACGCTCCCGCAACAATCATATGACTGGTTCTCAATTTATGTTTTTGTGTGAGAAAATGAGCGCATCAGTTTTCATCTTCAACATTTCAAGTTCATAAAAGGCGCACCCATTACTGATTAGATGCAAAAGAAGTCGACAGGTATTAAAGTATTCAAAAATATTAGGTATGAAGTTTGAATAAAAATCTCACATTAAAAATATAAGAACATAACGTATAACATATAAGGGAAAATGACACATAGTTACATTGCCTTAAGGTTTTAGATCAGAATATCGCGTCTGATCCATGAAAGTCTTATTTCATTATGGGCTCGTAGTGAAATTATGCTCTAAGATGAGATCTGCAATTAATGCAACAATTGATATTAGAGTCAATGGTTCAACTTGGACTTGATGACTTTCGGGAAAAGTCTAGTGGAATGATAAGTTGTGTGTGGCTCGAAAAGAGCAGAAGAAAAACTTTTAAAAAAGAAGGCGAATCATGCTTGAGGCCTAAAAAAGATGGCATTCATGTGGCTCTTAAGTTGGGCTATTGAGAACGTGGAGAAAAAACGCACACTTATGATATGTATTTATAGAATTGCGTTTGTGCATAAAGCAGAGTTGAATGTGTATGGAATTCACACTTAGAGGAGATTGTTGAGTGTGAAGTGTGAATAGAAATCTCCCAATAAAAATATAAGAGTATATTGAATAATATAGAAGTGAGAAAGACCATAAATTCATTGTCTTAAGGTTTTGAATTAAAATGGTTAAATTCTTCTCTGAGGTAGGCTCTACAAGCGCAACAAAAAAAAAAAAAACAACATAGAAAACGTAAGAAACACCCATATACATGATTATTTGAACAACCTTACATAGTCCAAATGGAAAGAAGTCAGTATCGTGTAATGAAATTTTTCTAAGCATAAAATTATGTCCTGGACAGGGCTACCATGCTGAACCCGCACACTCTTTGACATATTAAGGTTTGTGGTTTTTTTCTTGTCAAATAAGGGTCTGTGGTTGTCTTTCGTTAACAAATAAAGGTTTCCTCTAAAATTTAGTTAAAAAGTTACTATTTGAGTCCTTTGATTATATATTGATCCCGAAATGACTTGATATGAACTTATTTACTAATAACCCGAAAATTTTATTTTTTTTATATTTTATGGTTTTTCATATATTTATGTTAAAATTAATTAATTATAAATTTCTAAATTTTAATATATATGTAATTTTTTTGACATACATATTACGTAAAAATTTTCAAAAAAACATATTTTAAAAACTTATTTTACATTTTTCAAAATCGGGAAAAAAATCAATATGAAATTTTTTAACTAAAATTTTTCAAATCGATAAAAAAATTTGTGATAAGACATTTTCTGTAAATTTTAGTTTTTTTTGAAAATTTCAAAAAATTATTTTGTTTGATAAAAATTACAAAGCTTTTTTCAGATGTTTTTACTTAATTTTTTCCTTGAGTTATTTTTAAGAAATTTAAGTAAAAAGGTTTTTTTCCTTTTTTTTTGTAAAAGTATAAAATAAAATTTTCTAAAAAAGTTATATATTTCTTAAAAATTTTACTAATTTTTTTTCAAATTTAAAAAGTTTTACTAAAACAAATTTTCAGAAAACATTTTATCAATTTTAAAATGTCCCGTCACAAACAAACTTTTATCTATTTGAAAAATTTTAGTTTAAAAAAATTATAATTTTTATCGGAAAAATAATTTTTGTAAAGTTTTGAGATTTAAAAAACTTAGCAAAAGAATTTCAATATAAATTTTTGTAATTTAAAAAATATGAAAAAAGTTTCAGATTTTGAAAAATTATTTTTTATTGATTTACAAATTGCTCATCACAAAAATATTTTTACCGATTAAAAAAAGAAAACGTAAATTTTTTTTTTATAAAATTTGTCTTTTTTTCTGAAAATTTTTTATGTAATATATATTTCAAAAAGTTTACATATATATTAAAATTTAAAAATTTATAATTAATTTTAACATAAATATATTAAAAAATTAAAATTTCTAGGTTATTAATAAAAAAATTCATATCGAACCATTTTGGGATCAATTTATAAGTTGAAGGGCTCATATAGTATTTTTTTTAACCAAATTTTAGACGGAGATTTTTATTTATTAACGGAGTGCAATCACAGATCTTTATTTGTCAAGACAAAACCGCAAATCTTAATTTGTCACGGAGTGAAGGCCTCTGATATGTATTGTTTTCAATTTTAATACTAGTATATATGTATTTACTATGACTCTAAATGTCTGTATAAACCAAACAAAAAAAAAGAAAAAGAAAAATGAAACCCCATTTCTTATATTAGATGTGAGAAAAGGTGCCTATAAGAACTAAAAAAAGTTAGCAATTAGGGCAGTAAGTACCTAAACAAAAGAAGTTTTTCTTACGAGAGGTCCAGTTAAGATTAAGATTAAGAGCTAAGAAAGTGGCGCTAGGATTATCACTGGGAGTCAATAACACAACACTAAATGAAATACAAATGAATGAAAAATGAATTTATAGCACCAATTAAGTCAAATAGCGATTTCAAATGATATTACAAAATAAATAAATATTTTTAAAAAGTCATAGTTATTTGTACTTCATTGCCAAAAAAATAGTCTACTTTAAAGTGTTTTTTATTTTAAAAATGGTCGAAGTTGACTATTAATTGGGTACATATTAAATTTTACTATACAATTTAGGTAAAGACATCCCATTTCATGAAAGTAATTTATGATCATCCTTGGAATTTTTTTTTTTGAGAACATCCTTGGATTTCTGGAGGGAACCATCTATTATCTATTTTCTATTGTTCATCATAAAATGTTTGATCATACTTTACATCAGGAAAAATATAATATGGGATACAATATAATTTAAAGTTGAAGTTTTAATATATACGGAGCCATGAATTTATATTAAGGGATGTCATAATTATTAAATTTACTATTTAACTCTATAATATAGGAGATGTAAATAAAATTTAAGATAAATATGTATATAAAATCTTAAAAAAATTTAAAGTTAGCCAGACTCCTTCAGTCTCATTCGGTTTCATGCTAAAAAGAGAATGGCGAAAAGTTGTGCCAAATACCAAAAAGTTTACGGATCATCAAAAAATTTTTTTATGATGCTTGAAGCATCAAAATATGTTTTCTTTTTTTGAAACAGTAACATAAGAAAAAAAAATTAAAATGCTTCATATATTATGCTAAGGTCTATCTCCTCCTTTTTATTTTTATGGTACAGGATGTTCAAATTAACATCACAAATTCGATTCCTCATGGCAAGTTTTAGGTCTTAGAATCATGTGAAACATTTGAAAACGGGAATATAAGAGTGTTTGTTCAGATCATGCAATTTATGCAAAGCGCTCATTCTGTAATTGTGTTGTAGATTCGGTTGTTTTGTTTTGTTTAATATATTTAGCCTTTCGTTCTCTTAATCAACCATATATATTTTTTGAAACTTAATTAGGGGCTGTGTTTTTTACGTCTTCTTATTATTTTTATGTATTATTACTTTGCATTTAGCATCTTTTCTGAATTCTTAGTACGAAAACTTTTAAGAGTTTGAACTGATTTCTGCCATTTAACGTGGTTTTAATAAAATTATAAATATCAGTTATAAAAAAAATCAACGTGAAAAAAATAAAAATCTAGTGTAACTGTAAATATATTTGAAAAACATCTAACAAAAACTTGGATATATTTTGAATTTGCTAAAGATTATCTCACAAAAACTTAGATACATCTTGGGTTTGCAAAATTTCTAATATGTCGCATTTAGGTGTTTCATAACTTCTAAATTAGAATATATTTGACAAAACAATTTTAGTTCGGATGTATATTGGGCATCCATTTAGTTCATGTTCAATTTTCTGATAAAAATTAGCCTGTGTTGTAGTTTTAACTAGTAAAAACACCAGAACATTTTTATTTCATTGCATGTAGCTTTAATAAAATCTAATACTTATGAAAAATTTTTTTTATGTAAATTAAATTTTTAATTGTAAGACATTAAATTAAAAAGGAAAAACTTAAAATTTTGAATATACTTCACATAACGTAAAAATAAAATAGTTAAAAGTTTAAAATTTCAATTTGAATTGATTTTTTTATTTAATTGTAAGTTGAATTTTACTTGATATCTATATAAATAAAAAATGTATAGTCATTGAAAATATTTAGGCTTCTGCCAATAAAATATTGAGTGGACTTTAATTAAAAAAACGAATGTGATAGGTCTAACATTTTTTTTTTTTGTAAAATTTCCCCAAATAATTAAATTTCCTAATAAATAGTATCGATGCCAAAGACTTTTTACATTTCAAAAGTCCATATCAATTGAGTAGAGCAGGGTTTAAACCTCAACTCTACAGGTTAGTGCTACGTATTATCACTGTTTGGCTATTATTCAAATGGCTATATAAACGCATTTTAATATTTGCTCAACTGTATCTTTGTAGTATCACAATTTCTCAAAGCTAACAATGGCAAATGTTTTCCAAAGATTTGTCCTCATCATCTTTTTCGTTTTCCCCTTGGTGACATCTACAACGCTCCCTGTTCCTGTTGGTGGGCTTAATACTTGCAACTTATTGCCAAAAGTTTGTCTTCCAGTACTGCCAAGTAATTTGAATTAAGGGAAACTAATGATTACGTTTCTCTTTTTTAATTTTCTTTTTCAATATAAATTTGACAAGATAAATAATTTGAAGAAAATATATGTATTTTTATTAAACTTTTAATTTTTGTGCAGATTGTAAATGTGCCATCGCTATACATTTACCTATCCTGATATCACCATTTAAATGTGTTTGTTGCTTAAAATTGAACTGTACCAATGCACCTCCTCCAAATGTTCTGGCTCCCCCTCCGCATGGTCCGACTCTACCTCCACATGGCGCGACTCGACCTATTATTGCACCCCCTCTGCATGGTCCGGCTCTCCCTCCACATGGTGCGACTCCTCCTATTATTGCATCCCCTCCGCATGGTCCGGCCCTCCCTCCACGTGGCGCGACTCCCCCTAACAATACACCTCCTCCACGTGGTCCTGCTTTCCCTCCAAATGTTGTGACTCCTCCTAGTATTGCTCCCCCTCCTCGTGGCTCAGCTCCTCCACCACGTGTTCCCCCTCCACCTCCTCCTCGTGTTCCCTCACCACGCCCCCGACTTTAGTCTCGTATATTGTTGCTCTTAAAAGCTCTAAAGAAAAGAATACTATATAATTTTATAATAAGTGGTTATATCAGGACAAAAATATAAAATAATGATAATGAACAAGTCTCTATGAATGTATTATTGTCGGATTTTTATAATAAAAATGAATAAGTTCCTATAATTGTATTATTTTCAAAATTTATCTATATAATTTTAATATAAAAGACAATTAGACATCGTAACAAAACAATTCTAGAAGAAACACACACCATGCTGTCAGAAAACATAACAATTTCTTCCAGTACTTTTTAAAGAAATGAGCTAAAAAAACTATCGATCGTTAGAGAACATATTAAAAAAAAATCCGAATTCTAATTATTTCCAATTTTTTTTATCGAATTATTCTCTATTCTTGATTAGTTTGTTGGTGCTGCTTATAGCGGTTATGGTTGTTAGAATTGTAATAAAAAAATATATAATATTTTAATTATTATTATCATTCATGATTTTATTTTGAAATTTATAAATTTCGTTCGTATTATTTCATTAATAACTGGTAAAAAAATATTAAAATATTTGAATCTTTTTCCTGAACGACACTATATCTGTTAATTCATTGTGAAGCCAATCCTCAAACGAAATTAAACTAAAAATAATTAAATTTCTAAATTAAATTGCATCAACAATTAATATAATTTTCGAGATTTATAAATTATTGACGCTTCAAAACTGTGCTGACAACCTAATCTTTAGTAAGACTACTAGTCAGAGGCTCGAACCCAACAAGCTCAATATATATATCAAAGTTGCAAAAGTTTAACGTAAATATATATATAACTATCGGCCAAATCTATATTATATATTTTAGGCCATTTACACCGTAGCCAATTTTAACAGAAATGTGAAGGAAATCAAGAAGAAAACTTATTTCATTCAGTAGTTAAAAGGGGTTTATATACATTTGACTGACTTGTTATGTAAGCTAACTAACTTGCTGGATAAGCCAGCTCACACTTCACACACTAATTGCATGATAGTCACACGTGTACACTCCTTACTTGATATAATATCATTAGATATTTCTTCAATTCATGAGATATTTTGTCAACCCCCCTCAAGTTGGACTGTATATACTATGTAAGTTCAACTTGGCAATATTAGTTTGAAATGCAGTGAAAGACAATGCTTTCTTAAAGCAATCTGCAACTTGATTTTTAGAAGACACTGGAAGCAGTTTGATGAACCCAGCAGTTAGCTTTTCCCTCACCAGATGACAATCTACTTCTATATGCTTTGTCCTCTCATGGAATACAAGGTTTTCGACAATTTTAATAGCTGAAAGGTTATCGCAGTAAAGAACTGGTCTGTGATCATCTACTGACAAGTTGAGAAGCAATGTATGCATCCATTGTACCTCTTTGGTGAATGCTGCGAGGGCTCTATACTCGGCTTCAGAAGAACTGCTAGACACTGTGTCTTGTTTCTTTGATTTCCATGATACTAAAGCTTTACCAAGGAAAACACAGAAACCTATGATTGATTTTCTGGTATCTACATCTGTGGCCCAATCAGAGTCACTGAAAGCTTTGATCTTCAAGTCAGAATCTTTAGGAAAGAACAAACCTTGACTAGGATTACCTTTTAAATACCTGAGAACCTTATTGGCTGCTTGAACATGTGTCTTTGTTGGACAATCTAGAAACTGTGAAAGCTGTTGTACAGGAAATGAAATGTCTGGTCTTGTATTTGTCAAGTAGAGAAGTTTTCCCACAAGCTTTTTGTAAGAAGTTATATCTTCAATTGGTTCTCCCTCATGCCTGCTCAGTCTTAAGGAGTTACTCATGGGAACTTTTGAAGGCTTTGAATCTTGAAAACCCGTTTCTGTAAGTAATTCGATTGTATATTTCCTCTAAGAGAGATTAATTCTTGTTTTATTTCTTGCCACCTCCAGTCCAAGAAAAAACTTTAAATCGCCAAGATCCTTTATCTTAAATTGCTCATGTAAGAAGGTTTTGATTTTGGAAATTTCGTCCATAGAAGGACTTGTGAGCACAACATCATCAACATAGACTACTAATGCAATAAAATTATTTCCTTTCCCTTTCAAGAATAGAGATGGATCAGAATATGTTTGTTTGTAACCTTGTGTTTTTAGGGCATCAGTCAACTTCTCATTCCACCTTCTGCTAGCCTGTTTCAATCCATATAAACTCTTTTGTAATTTGCAGACTTGTCTCGGATGAGTAGTCTTGAAACCTTGGGGCACTTCCATATACACTTCCTCTGATAATTGTCCGTGTAAAAAAGCATTATTTACACCCAATTGGCACAAATGCCAGTCTTTCACAGAAGCAACAACTAATAATGTCCGTATTATTGTGATTCTTGCCACAGGACTGAATGTGTCCACATAATCCACCCCAGATTGTTGCATATATCCTTTTGCCACAAGACGAGCTTTGTACCTCTCAAGGGTTCCATCAACTTTGAGCTTGACCTTATAAACCCACTTACAACCTATTGGTTTCTTTCCTTGTGGAAGTTGTGTGATAGTCCAAGTATTATTCAACTATAGTGCCTTAATCTCTTCATCCATTGCTTGTTTCCAACAATCGTATTGAATTGCCTCATTATAAATCTTTGGTTCAGATAAAATGTCCAAATTACAGACATAAGATTGATAAGAAGGATTCAGTTTTTGATAAGAAACAACTTGTGAGATGTGGTGAGGTGTTGTTTTTAGTGGTGGAAGATGATAATCTTTGTATTTAGTAAGGAGTCTAGTTTCACGAGTTGAATGTCGAACTGAATGAGAAGAAGTTTGATTAGGAATTGAAGTAGTAGAGGAGAAAAGAGACTGACCTGGAGCCGAAGAGTCATCAGATTGAACAGCTGAATGATCTATTGTATTCCTCTCAGTATTGATATTAATATCATCATAAGATGCTTCATCATGTTGGATGTATCATTTCTTTGTTCTTATTTGTTTGATTAGTCATAAAAGGATAAACATTCTCATTGAAAACAACATCTCTTGAAACAAAAATTGTTTTGGCATTCAAATCATATAATCTGTAACCTTTAGTGTCTTTAGGAAACCCTAGAAAAACACATTTGGTAGCTCTAGCATGCATTTTGGTGTAAGACTAAGGCAAAATGTGAGCAAAACATTGACTACCAAAAACCCTAAGGTGAGAGTATTGTGGTTTCTTTTCAAACAAGCATTCAAAAGGTGTCAAATTGTTAAGTACAGGTGTTGGAATTCTATTAATGAGATAAACAACATGTAATACGCAATCAATCCAAAAAAGCAAAGGCAAGTTAGACTGAATTCTTAAAGCTCTAGCTACACTTAGAATATGTCCATGTTTTTTCTCCACAATCCCGTTTTGCTGAGGAGTGTATGTGCAACTTGTTTGATGCACGATGCCATTGTTTTTAAAGAAATCAACCATTTGAAACTCTTTTCCATTATCACTCCTTACAACTTTAATCTTAATATTGAACTGAGTACTTACAAAACTATGAAAATCAATTATTATGCTTCTTGTTTCAGCTTTTGATTTCATAGGGAACACCCATGTGTACCTTATTTTGTCATCCACAATTGTCAAAAAATAACTAAAACCGTAAAATGATTTAAGGGGAAAAGGTCCCCATATATCTATATGTATGAGATCAAAGGAATTTAAAGAAATGGATTCACTAATAGGAAAAGGAACACGCTTTTACTTTGATAAATGACAAGTTTCACATTCATTATTACTATCATCAGTAATTTCTGGATTTTTCAAAGCTAAAATCTTCATTCTTTGACATGATGGATGTCCTAACCTACGATGCCAAGTATCATTTATTACAGTACTACAGTTTACCAAAGAGATTCTTTCATCTTGAGATTGAATTAAACAATATAGACCATTCTTGAGCTCAGCTGAACAAATCATCCTGTGACTCTTCGTATCCTGAATATAGCATTTAGAAGAATAGAAAAAGAAAGAACAAGATAATGACTTTGTTAGTTTACTTATTGATATTAGATTAAATTTGAAATTTGGAATGAAAAGAACTTGTTCAAGAATCATATGGGGATTGATTTCAACTGTGCCAATATGGGTAACTTGAACAGACTGTCCATTTGGTAGTTTTACAAAAACATTTTTTATCAATTGAGAATCTTTAAAGTATTTGATGGAACTAACAACATGATTAGTTGCACCTGAGTCTAAAATCCACTGATTGTGAAAATAATTTGCAGTTAATAAGCAATGTATGGTACCTGATTCAAACTTTGGTTCAGAGATTGTAGCTAGGGCATTGATATGATGAGCATCTTGATGAACAATCTGCTTCTGTTGGGTGAATTGATCTCCATCTTTGATTAAGGATAATATCTTCTCACATTGATCTCTTGTGAACAATAAAGGTTGTTCAGGATCATACTTCGCAACATTTTGATTAACCACTGCACCACCCTCATAAACTGCCTCTTGGACACCTCCATATCCTCCATACGATTCAATTTGATTAACATGCCTATAACTAGGTTTATACCCAGGAGGAAAGCCATGTTTTCTATAACATTTTTAAACATTGTGCCCATGATTCCCACAAAAAGTACAAAAAGGTCTGTTAACCTGGGATTGTCCAGAAGTATAAGCAGGTTTCTTGAAGGAAAAATTACTTTTATTCATGACCTTTGACCCATTATTCTGATAAGTTGCATTATGAGAACCTCCACTGTGATTGCCTGCATAAGTCTTCTTTGCATAAAGAATATTAGGTTCACTCAAAATAGTTATTTTGGAATTTAAAGATCTCTCTTGTTGAACAATAATAGCGAATACTTCATTCACAGTAGGAAGAGATTTCATCATTAGAATGTTTGATTTCTGGACACTGTATTCTTCATTTAGACCTTTCAAGAAACGCATAACAAAATCTTCTTTTCTATACTTCACAGCATCACAAGAACAAGTAAGTAAAGGCCTTAGATTGTTGATTTCATCCCAGATTATCTTGAGCTGAGTGTAATAGGAAGTTACATACAAAGTACCGTGATTCAATGCAAAGAATTCTTGCTACAGATCTGAAACTCTTACTAAATCACCCTGAGAAAATCTATCATGCAGATCTTGCCACAATTCATAAGTTGTGTCCAACCACATCACGGATTGAGCTATTTCTTCATTAACCGCCCTTTGAATCCAAGAAAGAACCAGGTTATTACATTTAACCCAGGAATCATAGGTCAAGTCATCATCTTTAGGCATTTTAATAGCTCCATTAACAAACTTCCATTTATTCTTTGAGATTAGTGACATCCTCATAGATCTAGACCAAGAATGATAATTATTACCATTGAGAAGAGATGAAGTAAGAACAAGACTGGGATTTTCAGTCGGATGAATATAGTATTCACTATTGATGTCAACAGATAAAGACTGCCCTTGAACAGTAGCCATTGATTTGAAATTATCAAAGAAATGTGAAGAGAAACACTGAATTAAACAGATAAAAAAACAAGAATAGAAACTTTGATCGATATGACCAAGTTCAAGAACAATCAAGAAAACAAGAAAATCAGTATAGAAACTGAGAAATGATTAACAAAAGTATTCAAGAAAAAAACTTCTGATCGATGTAATCAGAATCAGGAAAGAAAAAAAAATTTTGATCAAGAAAATCAAAAAATTCAAGAAAGAAATTGACAAGAACTTTATAGAGATTTGCGGAAGCTTTAGAGCAGAAATTGCTCTGATACCATAACAGAAATGTGAAGAAAATCAAGAAGAAGACTTATTTCATTCAGTAGTTAAAGGGGGTATATATACTTTTCACTGACTTGTTATGTAAGCTAACTAACTTACTGGATAAGCCAACTCACACTTCACACACTAATTGCATGATAGTCACAGGTGTACACTCCGTACTTGATATAACATCATTAGATATTTCTTCAATTCATGAGATATTTTGTCAAATTTAAAAATCATTGCATTTAGAGCTCAATTTGTTATAACATAAAATTAATTTATATGCATTAGTTAAAATATTTTGCATATTACTAAATTAATAATCTAACTTGAGATAATTATTAAATCATTAATTTGAATATGTAACATTAGATTAATTTTAGTTATACAAATGAAATGATGCAGAAAACTATTCAATAATAGTCAACAACACCTTACACATTAAAATGTTACCTATGATGAAAAATCAAACTTTTAATTCAAACAAAACTGCATGCATTTGCCATTTATTTAATAAATTCAATGCCTCAATCCGCTATATATAGCCTTGTCCAGTCAATTCTAATTTCATCAGAATATTTACATACATCTTTCTAAATATATAGATCATAGTTAAGCAAAGGCAGCTAGTTCTTTAAAGCCTGTTTTCGTAACTCTTTTTATCTTTGCCATGGTGTTATCTCCAATAATCCCAGGCGAAGCTGCTCGTGTGAACTATCGAGGTAATTGAGTTACTCATTAAATCCACTTATTACAAAAATAATTATACATATTGAATTAAATAACCATACCATTTACTATTTCATACGAGTTTACGTAATAATTATTTCTTTTATATTTTATCTATTTCTATTTTTTTCAGTATGCATTTTATTCGTGAATGATTTCGTTAGTGATAATATTTATAATGCAGAACTTCTTCAAAATGGACCGATTTGTCCAATGTGTGTTTGTTGCACACCACCACCTCCAGGGGAGTGCTGTGCTGCTCCATAAACTGGATCTCCATGGCGCTCATTAGTATTCATCCGTCGAACATTGCTGATATATTTACATAAATAAATACAAGAATAAATGTCTTTCATTTTTTAAAATAAAAATAAGTGCTTAAATAACCCTTTGATGATGCAATCTATAGTTGTTATTTTTATCCAGTAATAAAATATCTACTCCTTGATCACACTTATCATTCATCTTCCTTACGCACACCTAATATGGTTTTATTTATTGTAGTATCATTTGATTTAAATTGCCTAATGTGGTTTTATTTATTTTAGTATCATTCTATTTAATAACAATTTAATAATAACAGGAAACCAAGAGGAAATATAACCTATAAAAAAATAAAAATAATTTAATGATTTAACTCTTAATCCGTGATATATATATATATATATATAGCCCCCGGAGGTATATTATAATTTAGCATAGTTTGCAAGTTAGTTTTACGTCGAACTGATATATATTCGTTAATTACATATGTAGTTCAATCCAATCGTGTCAAATTGTACTATTTTACTTAATGAATATCACCCACCACGTATGTATGCATGAACTGGAATTGCAGTTTTCCAAAATTTTGCATAATATAAGATTCTTTTCGGATTTGTTTGTTCAAATATATTTTTACACCAAAAGAGCAAGCAGAATCAATGCAATATTTAATACAAATAATTATCTCAGATAATTATGGCAAGTATACAAATTCAAACATATATTTGAATTATTAGCATATGTTTAGGCGTCAAATTTATCATGTTATTAAAAAAATAATGCAAAAACTAGTAAATAAAAGTTAAGGTACAAATATAAAAGTCTTTCAAGTATAGTATTGAAATCCTATTTTTACATGTCAATTTTGCCCCTCGAGAAATAATAGTTCAGACATTTACATGCCGATTTCGCTTTTTTTTTTTTTTCAAATTTAGGCATGATCATGTTGAAAAAATATTATTTAACATATAATTGCTTTTAATTTTATCTACTTATCAAATCTTTTTTCTGGTCTGCTAATTTTTTTATATCTATTCTTTTTTTTTAATAATTTTTTTGTTATATGTTTAAATTGAAATAAAATGTTTACAACCAATCTAATTTTACCTATCTATTTTATGTCAATCTATTCTATGCCTAAGGGAGTGCTGAACATCATCAACAATTTAGCTTCTAAGTTTTTTTGTTTGGTTCTCACAATTCATCTGGTATTCATAAAGTGTCATGGTTGTCCATTTGCAAATTTAAGTATTTTGGGGTTCAGCATTTCTAGTTTGGCCATTCTTAATTGTGGTTTACTGCTTAAATGGGTTTGGAGGCTTATGATGGCACATGAAAATTGTCTATGGTTCAAAGTATCTCATTTGAGTTCAAACATAAACACCTGACACTCCTTGAAAGGAAATACGAATCTTTCTCATGTATGGAAGGGTATAGTCAAAGCATGTGTCCTGAATCAAAATATATGGTCTCTTTTCTTTAACAATTGTGGCATTTCCTTAAAGTCTGGTACAAGAACCCTATTCTGGCATGACTCATGGAGTGATGTTACTCTATAGTAAATTTCCACATCTTTATTCTCTATCAAGGCAACAACTTGCTTGTGTAAATGAGGTTATTCAGAATGGAAGAAACTTGGTTTGGAATCGCAACCTGAGGATTGGTGAAGAACAAAATGCATGGATTTTACTTTGCTCTATAATTCAGAATGCTGTTTTGATTAACACTGAAGAAGATCATCCATTATGGAAAGGAAAGAGTCACTTCTCTTCTCGAAAGTTTACCAGGGAATTTTTTAAAGCTTATAATGAAGTCTCATTGTTCCCATTCTCAATTATCTGGATCTCCAAAGCTCCCACTCGGATTCAACTCTTCTCCTGGCTTGCAGTTTTAAAGAGGATCCCCACAAATTGCTTCTTGAGCAACAAAGGTGTATTCCTTCCCTTCTCCAATGCCTGTCCTTTATGTTTATTATCCTCCAAAACTCCTGATTATTGCCTGCTATTATGTCATGTAGCATGGATGGTGTGGAATTGGTTTTTTCAAAAAATTGGACATTGCTTGGGTCATGCCTTGTTCGATTGCTTCCTTCTTACTTTCTTGGAATGACACCTTCTGTAATCACAAATTTGCTCCTCTATGGCTCATCTTGGGACTTAAAGTCATGTGGAACATTTGGAAAATACGCAACACAAGGGTTTTTCGAAATTAGTTCCCTTCCATTGATGGACTTATCATCAAAAGTGTACTAAATTCTGTTTATTTTTATAAGTCTTTTGATTATAGTTTTTCATTTGATGGCAGCTATGTATATAGTTATTTGCTTTTGCTTAATATTTTTCCTATGTAATTACATCATTCTCTTGTAACATTCAATGGCATTATTTTATAAAATCGTAATCTCTTGTACAATGAAAGTTCCATGGAATTTTGTCTTTTTTTCTTTTTATTAATAATAACTTTTTACCTTTCAAAAAAAATAAGAATAAGGTGCATTATAAATGCTTAAATAAATCGTCTC
>CANXYA010638718.1:0-10626 GCA_948193465.1 Acalypha hispida
ACTTTAATTCTTTAAATTTCATTTATGAGTTCATTTTTCTTACAAGACTAACTTTTGGGCTAGTAAATTTGTGCACAGTCGTGATTTGATAATATGGTCAAATTGATAACGAAAAAAGAGTCAAATAAGTCCTCAAGCTTGTGTTAAAAGGCCATATTAGAAAAAAATTAATTTTTTTATAAATAAGGACAAATTTTTAGTAAAAAAAGGACAAAATTTGTGAATTTAGAAGGAATGGATTCAAATATGCTTAAACAACCTTTTTTTCCCTCTTATAATAAGTCCCTAGACTTTTTAACCATAACTAAAATATCTCAATAAATATATGATTTTTAAATTTAGTTCTTAATTTTATTTATTCGAATTTAACATTTTTTGATAGAGGATAAGGAGGCTAATGAAATGTGGCTAGATATGCCATCTAGTATTAAAAAAGTTGCTAGAGATGTGCTTGAAGAATTGAAAGGACAAGTACCACCTACAAAAGTAAAATGGCGGTGGAGTGATGAAGTGCAAAAGGAGGTGAAGAACAAAAAAGAGCGGTATAAGAAATTGCCAAAGTGTGATACTAATGAGGCTTATAAGCAATATAAATTGGCTAAAAAGGAGACAAAGAAAGCGGTTAGCCAAGCAGCAGCAAAGTCATTTAAGAGTATGTATAAGAATCTTGGAACAAAGGAAGGAGAAAAAGATATTTATAGCTTAGCTAAAACGCGAGAAAAGAAGACTAGAGATCTAAGCGAAATTAGATGTATTAAGGATAGATGATGATATTAAGGAAAGATGGAGAAGCTATTTTGAGGATCTATATAACAATAGTGTGGGTAAGGATCATATAGAATTATAGATCAATAATTGAGAGAGAAATGTCAACTATACTAGAAGAATCATGAGCTCAGAGGTGAGAGAATCACTAAAGAGAATGAAAGTAGGTAAATAATATGGTCCTGATGGCATTCCTCTTGAGATTTGTAAGTGCTTAGGAGATGTAGGAGTGAATTGTCTTATCAGGTTATTTAATAAAATACTAGTATCAAAGAGGATGCCAAATGAATGGAGATAGAGTACTTTGGTCCCTATTTTTAAAAATAAGGGAGATATCCAAAGTTGCTCAAACTATAAAGGGATTAAACTTATGAGCCAAGCCAAGAGCTTATGGGAAAGAGTTATGGAGCACCGTTTACGTTGCAACACATCTATTACAGACAAGCAATCCGGGTTTATGTGCTGGAGGTCTATCATGGAGGCAATCTTTCTCATTCGTAGCTTGGATATGCCTAGTCAACTCACTCATGACTAAGGTAAAGAGGTACGAGCTTAAAACAGACCCTTAATACAAGTCTATCGAGATTGAAAAATCTCGAGTGTCAACCCAAACTGTTCGGACGCTAGTTGTTACCCCTTCAAACATATCCTTTAATACTTGAATATATCTCACAGATTCTCCTCTACGCTCCAACATCCACCATAAAACCTCTTAAGGGACCCTATCATAAGCCTTTTCGAGGCCAATAAACACCTTGCAGACGATACAGTATTGATAGATGAGTCTAGAGAAGGAGTTAATATGCAATTAGAATTATGGGAAAGTACGTTAGAAGCGAAGGGATTTAGGGTCTGCAAAACTAAAATTAAGTACATGCATTGTGATTTTAGTGGGAAGCCCACTAAGATTGGAGGTATTAGGATTAAACTACTAAAACACGACTACATAGGATTTTTTTTATGTAAATAATTCTCTATTATTCATATAAACTAATTTAGCATAAGATTAAATAGAGAATTAAAAATGTAGTCAAAGACATTGAATACAATTTTATAATAAATAACAATTTATTTAGAAAAATTAATGGGCTGATTGAATAACGATTTGCATTGAAAAATATAAATTTTTTTAGTATTAAAGGATGTTCAATTGCCTAAAAATTTGATGATAAGATAAGGTTTTATTATGGTGAAAATAGTATATAAAGAAATTATTGTCCTAAAATAATAGTTCAATATTAAAAAAAATTATTTTAAATGTTTGGAAAATAGATATTTATTATAATATTATTTTTCAAATTTTTTTTAAATTTTAAATATAAAATAGGAATAATTTTATTATTTGCACTCTAAAATATGTACTATTATTTTCGCACGGACGCACTATCAATTTAGTGTTAGTTTCAATTGTGAACACGGTAGACTAATCTATTTAAATTTGACAATTGACCAATTTTTTAAAAACTCTATGCAGGAGCAACTTCAAGGACAAATATAATGATTTGAATCAAGTATTAATATCGAGGACCCACTCTATAAAAAGCATATATGCATGCCTTCTTTATCAACGTATATTTACATTATACATACTCCAATTAAATTGATAGTATCATGTATAAATTATCACTTCAACAATTTCACTCAATTTGATAACATGTAATTAAGTTTGTCATTGTTTAGTCCGACATATTGGTAAATATTAACCATCATAAACACTATAGTTTATCTTAAGTTTTTTTAAATCATTGATCATTTTATAAAAAATAACTTTTACAGGAACTCAAATTATCCTATATTTTCATGAAACAGACTATAACAAAAACCCTAACTTCAGTGACCCAAATAACAACATTTAAACAACATCTACATAACTTTTAAACATTTATGTAACTTTTTACTTAAACGTAATTTATACTTTAACCACTAATTCATCTTCCAATTGCAATATTTAAAAGGAGTCATTCCAAATTAACATTCTTTTAGCATATAACATCATTTAATAACCCACACCTATAACAAGCAAATGGCAAGTAAGCCTACATGAAATCAACTCAAAATTATCATGAAGACCCCATACAATACCATACTCACAATAACACAACATGCGTAACTCAATAACAACTAAATTATGCGAATTGCGTGAATACCACTGGCCATCTCAACTCTGATGTCCCATAATTTAAATGCACTAAGAATCATTTTCTTTTCCTAAAAAAGATATTGCAAATGGGTAAGCTTGCGACTTAGTAAAAAGTTTAATAAACTCACATTTCATTAATCATTACAAATATCACTCCAAGTCTCAATCAACTCCTCATCATCAAATTCAATCTGAACATTTTATCGAGCTAGGTAATGACAAGTCCATCTATCATTTCTGTAAGGATTAGACACACATCTACTACCCATGAGCCAATACACGATTGCTATGCAATTTATCAAAGTGCTAGCCATACAGTTACTACGCAACATTCATTATTCAAGAGCTAACAATAAACCCAACCATTCACAAATCCATATAAGACACATTCATTAACTAAACTTGGAATTTGAAACATTAACACAAAAAATATCATTAATAATTCTGCCACATTTATAACACACAATAGTATCAGTTGATAATACCACTCAATTTATAAGCACATTTAATATCATAATTCATAGCTATTTCAATTACAACATCTCAAGTCTTAGCACGAACACATTAAAACTCACAATCAAGATCAGAATGTCATACACAACCACTTAACAAATTCACCAATTATTTTCTCACATTCAAAATGCACAATAATACTAATTTAAAGTTATTGAGATGGATATCTACAAACTATTAGTGTTTTGAATTATAATAAAAGACTAAAACATTCATTTACTGCTCATCCAAAGGTTGATCCATAAATAGTAAACATTCATATAGAGAACTTTTCTACTAGTTCTAAAAATTTAAAGCTCTTATAAGTTCTAATACTAAGTTCATTATATTGAGAAATGTTCATATCTGTCTATAATATTATATCACCATATATTGTATATAGAGTTATTTCAAAAGTTGGGGTTATTAATAACTCGGTACCTATAAATATATCGATTGCATTCATGATTCATGACTTTTCAATCATTTAGAACTATGCTATTTTTATAACTAATCCTTTGCATTTTAGGCCAATGGTAAGAAATTTGATTTATTTTATCATTAAGATACATTTCTACATGTTATGATCTCTAATTATCATTTGTCACAAGGAGATTTTGTCATGCCCTCATAAGATTCCTACGTAGACACAGAGCCACATAGATTGTGGTATGGCCTTGGTTCCCTCAAATTTCTTTTCCCTAATAAAAATTATATGAGTATCATACATTTTCATCAATTATAAGTACCTAATTGAGCCCTACCAAATTAATTGGCCTCCAAAACTTATAAGTAACAAAGTTCATTGCAATTATCTATATTATCTCTGAAATTTTTAATATTTTCTAAGTGTTTAAATAAAAGATTTTTATTTCAGCCCCCAAGCTCCTCATTAAATTTCTAGATTAAATACTATTTTAAATTTCACCAACCACTTAAAATATCAATTTAATGATAAAAAAGGTATCGACATTGACTCCGTGAAGGCAATAAATTAGCTTTTGTTACATATTGTCAATTTAAAGTTTGAAAATTTCAAACCTGGTTTGATAATGCTTGTAAAATTTAAATTGTTCACTCTTATTTTCTATTACTTTATTTTGAAAAAGAGTAGTTTCTATAAAAGTATTATAAATATTTACAAATTCATTAATAAGAAAAATACTTTTTTCACAATATTTTCTTAAAAAATATAGATGAAAGCTTAATTAAAGCCTTTAGTTGTCTAAATTTTAAATTTAAACTCTTATGTCAAGTCTTTAGCTGTCTATTAAATTTCACTAACGGTGTTAAAATATATTCAAACATCATATATTTTTGGTAGAAAAAGTACCTTGTGGTATTAATAATTGTTGAAATAATGACATATGACTTACTTTTTTTGACAATTTACTATCATGTTGTTTGAAAGTTTTATATTTTTGTCCAATGATTTTCACATTACTTAATATTGTTAGCGAAATTGGTATGAAAGTGCTAACAATCTTAAATGTCACGAAACAAATTAAAGGCCCATTTGTGTAAATGAGTGAAATCATAGAGTTTTTTGTACATATCCTAAAATTAAATTATTAGTTTGAGGGATATAGCACGGTGAAGCCCAACGTATATTCGAGAGAGGGTGAATTGAATATACGATCAATGACCAATTTTTTGATTTATGAAATTTTGAGAAAGATTAAGTGAGTAAGAAATGTATAAATGGGACACAATGATTTATAGTAATTCGGCAAACCTTTTTGCCTACGTTTACTTCCATAATCAACCCGATTAAGGTTCCACTATCTTCTTCTTTTCAATTCACACTTAGAAAAATTGTTTGGCTTACCTTCAACAACCTCTACTATGGAGGTTTTTTAGGCTCACCTTCCACAACCTTTATAACAATATATCACTCAACCCTTCAGAGACTAATAAATTACAAACCCACTTGAAAACTTACCTTAAGCAATCAAGTAATAACACTCACAATAAATATAGAAATTGATCATAATAAATGTGAGAGTATGTGTAAAGTTTGGTAAATTGTTCAGAGCAAAGTAATAGCTTAATTAAATACCCAAAATACTGTTTTTGAGCTTATAAATGTCTTCCAAAAATCAACTAGCCGTTATACAAACCCAACTAAAAGACAATAAATATTGTTTTAAAAAATGTTGAAACGAGTGAAAAAGTCCATCGACTTTTATGAAAGTCGGTCAACTTTTTTAATCCCAAAGCTAGCTGTTGTAGGACTTTACAAAAAAGTTGTTGGACTTTTTCATAAACTCGATTGACTTTTCTATAAAGTTTGTCGACTTTTTTCTCTGGAACTCCATGTTAATTTCTCGCTTTGAAGGGGTTGATTGGGAGGTGAAAAATTGGTCGACTTTCACAAAGTCGATTGACTTTTCACACCTGAAATACACATCATTCACTTTTGATTTGTCCTGCCTTGCATTGTATAAAGTTGGTCGACTTTTTCTAAAGTCTATCAACTTTTTCTTCTGGAAAACAACACTTAAAAAAATTTATTAGTGTCAAATAATTTTATATTGATTCAATCAAAATCAAAAGAGGTAAATCAAGTCTTTTAGGCCAATAATCTCCCCCTTTTTTATTTTGATAAATCAATATGAGGTTGAAACATAGAAGCTCAATAATATAGCGAAATATAACAAAATAATAAGCTATATACGTTGTCCTTCAATAAGTGCCATCAATAATCAATCTTCTTCCCCTTTGGCAAAGTTAAAAAGGGAAAGTATATCCAAGCATTTATGCCAAGCAATGTAGTAATAATAAGCAATAAAGAAAAGGAAAACAAAGAATTTAAATGTCGGGATAGTTATTAGGAACAATCATCAAGTTCAAAGTAGTTAAGAACAAATCATAGAGTAACATAAAACCACATAAGTTCAAAAACATAAAGAAAAGGTTTAAAAAACACAATGAAACCTAACACGAACAAACTAAGGTAGGAGCCGAAATGATGTCTAGAGATCTTATTCCTCCTCTTCGTCATCACCACCACTATCAAGATCACCTCCATGTATACTGGCTCTACTAGTACCAAAAACTATACTAAAAGCCGGATAATCTTGATATGGCTCATAAGGAATCCAAGGTGAATGTGAGTAATTGAAAGTACCTATTTGCATCATATCTTGATGGATGTGATGATAGTTGTGATACATATTTGATTGAGTTTGGTGAAGGTAAGTGAGTTGGTGATTCATTTGATCTTGGTTGTGGTTAAGTTGAGTGAGCTTTTGAAGAATTTGGCTTGTGGGGTCTTGTTGAGATGGAAGATCTCCCGTTTTCATGGGAGATAGACTAGGATTTCGAGCTCACTTGCTACAGCCAACACCACTTCCGCTAGAGCCACCACTTTCACCACTATTAGCACCACCCAAATAAGAAAATTCAATCGGTATGGGAGCATTTTGAGGCCAAGGATGCTTAGGTTGAACAATATCTCTTTGCACCATAGAGTTCAAATTAAATGGTTCCACCAGAATAGCGGGAGTAAGATATAAGCTATAATGATCAAAGACCCCAAGAGCTTTTGCAATATAAGTCACATAACTTTCAATACGAATGGCACACATTTTCTTCTTTGCTATGTGACCTAAATACTTAATAAAGATTCAGACGGAGCGAATTGGAGTGTTTTGTTCAAGCATGTACATGAAAAACAAATCCTTATTGGACACTTTATCTATTTCTTCTCTAGCACAAATAGTATGAACTACTTATTTATTAAGCAAGAAATATTTTAACTCCTTAAAGCATAAGGCCTTGACTCTAGAAGCATGAAAATAACCAAGAGCAACTTAGGACCAAAAATTTAGAAGAGGTATACCTTTGGTGGTTGCAAGGCCACCCTCCGTATCAGGAAGAGAGAGATATCAACCCACTGCTCTCACAAGAAAGCTTCTTCTCAACTCCAAACATTGAAAAAGTAATATCAAGAGGTCCTAAGTGGGGATTGGTGCACCATTTTTCATCAATTGTCAAAGTGTTCAGGAACTCTTTAGTTAAATTCTCGTAAGCATCATCTATCACCATAATAAATGCATTTTAGCCAAGATTATCTATGCATTAATGGAGGAATTCATCCACCTTTAAATTCTCCAAGTCCTCCCAAACAAAGACCTGATTGCCAAGAACTTGTCAATTTTCAAATAAACTAACATAGTTAGCCTTTTCTTCCCAGATAACATCCATTATTCAAGCTTTGATATCAATGATAGCCACTAAAGTTGATTGGCTTGAAGTGACATAGGGATTGTAAGTGGATCTTTTTCCTCCGGTCATTGAAATTATATAGGTTAGGGTTTGAAGAAGGATGGAAAAGTGAATTTTGATGAGCAAAAAGTGAAATTCGGAAGTAATTTTACGATTTTTGGATGAAAACTAAAAAAACCCAATTGATTTTATGGAAAGAGAAAATGTTGTGAAACCTAATTTTGAGAGAAAATGAATGAAGGATTTAAAAATAACGCGATAAAAATTGCAGAAAAGAGGAGAAAGTAGGTCAACTTTTGTTAAAAAAGGGAAAGTCGACTCTGTTTTGTTAAAAAGTCGATCAACTTAAATTTCTGGAATTTTTCAAAACGTCTGAGAGAGGTAGAAAGTCGGTCGACTTTTAGAAAAATCGATTGACTTTCTTGACCTGCTAAGTACTTTTTGAAAAATAAAAGAAATCTTGATATTTTGAGTTTACAACAAGTTGAATGAAATTGTTGCCTTATATACAATGTTTTTATAATTCATCCAAACAATTGAGAGTTATTAAAGAACATCCAAGGGAGGATTGGATCAAAGGAAGGACAGGATATCAAATAATAACACAATTCATAACAATAAGCATATAATCAAAGTAATGAAGAGCCACCAAGCATACAAAGTTCTCTTCTTATAAAATCAAATTGTTCTTCATTCAACGGTTTAGTAAAAATATCAGCTAATTGATTATTAGTGTCTATGAATTACATAGAAATAGTACCATTTTTCATATGATCTCTTAGAAAATGATGTCTAATATAAATATGTTTTGTCCTAGAGTGTTGAATAGGGTTCTTAGAGATATTAATAGCACTAGTGTTATCACATCTAAAAGGAGTTTAATCCAAACTAATACCAAAATCTCTAAGTTGTTGCCTAATCCATAGAATTTGAGAAGCACAACTACTCGCCGCTATATATTCCACTTCGGCGGTGGATAAAGAAACCAACATTTACTTTTTGCTAAACCATGAAATAAGACATTCTCCTATAAAATGACATGTACCACTAGTACTCTTTCTATCAAGGAGACTACTCGTATAGTCCCTATCCGAAAAGGCAACAAGTTCGATGGAGGAGTTTTTAGGAAACCATAAACCAACATTCAAAGTACCACTCAAATATTTTAAAATACATTTAACCACATGCAAATGAGATTCTCTAGAAGAAGATTGAAAGTGTGCGCATAAACATACACTAAACATGATATTTGATCTACTAGTAATAAGATAAAGAAGAGAACCATCTACTAGTAATAAGATAAAGAAGAGAACCAATCATACCTCTAAGGAGCTTTTCACCAATTGGATTACCATCTTCATCTTTGCTAAGATTTGTTATTGTGCTCATTAGGGTTTTGGTACTCTTAAATCCATCAATTTCAAATTTTTTGAGAAGCTCCTTTGAATATTTGGATTGGTTGATGAAGATACCTTTTTTGCATTGTTTAATTTGCAAGCCAAGAAAGAATTTTAGCTCACCCATAAGGCTCATTTCAAAATCTTTTGTCATGCATTTAGCAAACTCTTCACAAAGAGACATATTAGTAGCACCAAATATTATATCATTAACATAAATTTGGAAAATCCTCATTTTCAAATTCTTCTTTATGATTACTCCTTATTATGTAATACAATAACCTTTTTCATTTTGAATAAATTTTATAACATATTTAAATGCTTTAAAAGCCTCATTCTTTTGGAGTAGAAATTTCACACAAGCAAATTTAGAGTAATCATCAACTATCACAAATGTATAATGTTTACCTCTTAAACTTTTAACTCTAGTGGGACCAAATAAATCCATGTGAATAAGTTTAAGAGGTTTAGAGGATGTTAACATATTCTTTGGATTGAATGAGGATCTGGTTTGCTTTCTCATTTTGCAAGCCTCACAAACTTTATCATTTTCAAACTTGATTTTTAGAAGTCCACTTACAAGGTCACCTTTGCATAGACTCTCAATGGTGTCCATACTAGCATGACCAAGTCTTCTATACCAAAGCCAAGAGTTATCACTAGTAGACATAAAAGCCAAGAGTTAGTGCCATAAAAATGTTCCCATATAACTTGACACATGGAAATATAATGACATGCATTTTTTAGATTTTTTCTCTATCTTTTTAGGTTCAAGATATTGTTCAGTAGAACCTTTTCCCTTAATGAATTTAATAAAATTTGTTCTCTTCTTTGAAGGATTTTTCTCTTCTTTGTATCCTAAGCCTCTTTTATCTTTAGGTCTTCTCAAGTTATCACTTTCAACATTCTCAAATTTCTCTTTTAGATTAAAGATTTCCTTTTTTAATGTTTCTATTTCATCTCTCAATTTTTCATTTTCCTTTTTGAAGGAATCATTCAAGGAATTTTTATATATTTGATCATGAGGTTCTTGAACACTTATTAGAGAATTCTTGAATTCTTCAAATTCCCTATCTTTTTCACAAATAATCCTTTCTAAAGAAAAAATTTCCTTTCTTAAGTCATTATATTTTCCATTCAAAGTTTTAAGTTTTTCTTCATAGAAATTGCACATATCATCAAAGTTCATATTTTCATCAATAGTGGAGGTTATTGATTTAGAGAGAGTTTTTACCTCATTTGATGAGTTAATGAGAGCCATGAAAGAAAGATTGACAACCTCTCCTTGGTTTGATTCATCACTATCACTATCATCATCCCATTTTGCTTGATTAACTTGATGAGGGTTCTTGAATTTCTTCTTTTCCTTCTTCTTGTCCTTAAGTTTGGGATAATCACTCTCGATGTGACCTTAACTACCACATTCATAGCACACAATGTCATCTTTCTTTTTCTTGAAGGATGACTTCTTGAAGGATTTCTTCCTTATGGCCTCATTGTACTTTCTCAAGTAGAAGGCCTCTTAGTCTTCACCTTTCCGAGGACCATCATCTTCACTATCATCCTCAGAATCTTCAACATAAGCTTGAAGAGCTACTCCTT
>CANXYA010639967.1:0-11722 GCA_948193465.1 Acalypha hispida
ATTTTTTTTTATAATATAATCCCTTTTTGTTATAAAAAGGAAGTTTATAAATGTGAAATAAAATTAGTTAAATTAAATGAAATAAAATGAAAATAAAATGAATTTAATTAAATAACCAATTTTTTTTTATATATATTAAGAATAATAACATAAAATCCCGGATAATAAAAAAAAAATCTTACGGGGTATTACAATAGAATCAGGATGACCAAATATTTCATGCTAAAACTTTTAGTTAGTAAACTTCTAGTTTACAATCAAATTGTGCTCAGTTGTACTTATATTTGTATAATACAAACCAAAGGAAAAAGAAAGAAATCTTTCGAGCACACATTTTTCCTCAAAAACAATACTTGTAACATGAGATATTTTAGATCATTCACATTTATTATCACAACATGATATCTATTACTACGGCTATATTTGAAATTTCTATTTGATTGAGGGAAAAATAAAGCATCGCTTATAATAATTTTTATTTCCCGTGGCAATAATCTAGAGACTCTAATGGAGCTTTAAATTATTTTTGGTATTTCAATAATTATATTCACTTTACCTATTTGCAAAGAATATAAATACTTTGCATCGTTGACACTATCCACAATAGAAATATTATTTTCACGAGTCTCAAACTCCATTAAACACAAAAATTATACATTTATAATTTCACTTTAGGTGAAAATTGTTGCCACACTTTTTTTTTATATCACTTTTGGTGATATTAACATGCAGTCACATTCACTTCAGTGAATGGAGTAATTTGTGACGAGTTATGATATTTTTTTCACAATGAATATCGAATCTCAATATGCGCATTAAAATGATAAAATTCTAGGAAAAAAATCAAGATTTGTCAAATCAAACAAATAAATATTATATAGTTAATAAACAAAAATAAATAAATAAATAAATTGATTTGGATGATTTGATTGGGAAAAAATCTATCACCAAGAGTTTATAATTATATCAGGTATAACAAATTTAATTATAATTAAACTGTCAAATTAATTTAATTATGGCAGGATTTATTCAATAAATTGAATAAACAAATATGCACCGACAAATAAAATATACTAAGTAAATAATTCAAGATGAGAGGTAGGTACTATGAACATGCAAAAGTATAAAAACTCTACTTGTAATTGGCTCAACAATTACAACGTAACTGACAATTTTTATTGTTTTGACGTGCAACACTTTTTTTAACTAAATAACGATAAATTATCATTACTATCAAAGGACATATCCTTACAAATGAGGGGACAAAAAGGAGCAAGAAAAGACATACATATTCCTGGTGAAACTAAACTATTTACATTCTTAGAGAGCCAATCCGCAGGATGGTTTCCCTCTCTTAGAATGTAATTGAATGAAATCCTTCTAATGCTCTTCATGAGATCTAATATGTCCTCAATAATTGGAGTACATTCCCAAGGAGTTTCAATATTATGGTTTTTAATTGCCTTAATGACCACAGTTAAGTCAAATTCAATATCCACATCTTGTAAGTGATTGTAATGAATGAATTTGACTGCCTCTTTGACGGCAAGTGCTTCAGCAAGAACTGTAGATCTGCAAGAAACCATATTTGACCAAGTATGCTTCACTGATCCTAAATGATCTCTACTCAGAAAAGCAATACCCCCTTTTCTTATTCTTTACAGAAAAGGAGGCATCATTGTTGAATTTTAATCGACTAGGTGGGGGAGCAAGCCATTTCTTGCATCCAGATCATCTGTTTGAAGCTTCTTCTATCTTCAAAGCTTGCAAGTGATCTTTAAGTTTTTTCTTCTCATCCCATGCAACTTCGGCTCTTCGACTAACGTCAGAAGGTAGAACTTGAAATTTATTAAAAAGAATCTCATTATGCCCTTTCCAAATCGTCCAACAGCCATAAGCAATTTTCTCCAGAACATCTTCAAGGTTGAGTCATATGGCTGCTTCTCTATGAAATTTCCACCAACTATAAAAATCTCCAAGAACCTAAAAATTTACAATTCAACTCCAATTGCAGCCAAACCACACAACCTTTGCAAAGGGGCAATCAACTAGACAATGACACACTATATCATTAGGTGAACCACATAATTTGCAGGATGGATTAGTACTACAATGTCTCTTGAAGAGACCATGGTTGCATACAATTGCATTTTTAAGACAACGTCAAAGAAAAATTCTAATTTTTTGAGCTACATTTAAAAACTATATTAATTTGCATTCAAAATCATTAATAGATTGGCTAGAGGATTGACCTTCTCGAGTAAGTTCCCATTTCCGAAGAACCTTATACCCTGACTTGACTGAATAGGAGCCAAAGCTTTCAAGATGCCATACTAGTCTATCAAAAGAGTCAGATGAAGAGATGGGGATGGAGAGGATATCTTCAGCTTCAATTGAAAAGAATGTCTGGATTCCACTTATTTGCACCTTGAAGAAAAAGATCTGTCACCCAATATTGTTATGCTTCTGAAGGATGGCTAGAGTGAATTTTAAAGCCAGAAAGGTTAGGAATCCACAGGTCACCCCATCGAGTCCCAAGTCCGTGAAGATCTTGACTTGCACAAAGACTCGACCATGCCCAGGAAGGTTTGTTTCCTTTTTTAGCATATAACAAATCACAATGCGGGAAGTAAATCCCTTTAAGTACTCTTGCCCAAATAGCATTGGGGTTTTGCATCAACCAAAAAGCTTGCTTTGCTAGGAGGGCAGTATTGAAAAATTATAGATCTCTGAAGCCCATGCCTTCAATGCTTTTACCTTTTGTAAGTTGCTTCCAACTAACCTAGTGAATGCAATTTCTACCAAACTAATAGGACCATAAAACATTTGCAAGCATACTCTCTATTCTTTTGAGAGTTCCAATTGAGATCTTAAAAACCATCATTTGAAAAGTCGGAATGGCCTGAAGAACACTCTAAATAAAAGTTTCTTTTCCTGCCATAGACAACCATTTTTATTTCCACGACTGAATTTTATTAGCCACTCGGTCAACTAATCGCTCCGCCATTTCAGCTTTTGAGGCACCCCAATCAGTAGGAATTCCCAAGTACTCTACCATGGAAATTATTTCTTTTACCCCTAGAATTTCTCTAACTACTCTTCTACTTTCAATTGAAGTATTTGGACTAAAGAGCACTTCTGAATTATCAAAACTTACAACCTGACCAGAAGCCTGGGCATAAAGGCTTAGGATTTTCTTTAAAGTTAATGCTTCTTTCTTGGTACTACCCTATAAATGATGGTGTCATCTGCAAACATTGAGTGAGTCAATATATGATAGGAGCATTTGATTTTGTAGCCCAAAATCTGATTTTTAAATTGTCTATTTGATATCATTTGAGGAAGAACACCAGAGACCATGATGAATAGACGAGGATAGATGGGGTCTCCTTGACGAACTCCTCGGCTAGGTGAGAACCACTTTGTAGGAAAACCGTTGATCAATACTGAGAATTTTACTATTGTGACGCAACACATTATCCAATTACTCCATTTCTTATAAGAACCCATAAGCATCATAACCAACCTCAGAAATTCCCAATCAATTCTATCAAAAGCCTTTAACATGTCAAGCTTAAGGACCATACCTCCAATTTTCCTTTGTTTTCTTAATTTCAAACTATGAAGAACCTCATAGGCCACCAAAATATTGTCTTGAATGTTGCGATGAGGAACGAAAGCTGTTTGTTTCTCAGTTATAATAGATAATAAGTAAGGCTTAAGCCTATTTGCCATTATTTTTTAAATGACGTTATTGGAAAAAAATTGAGCAACTGATAGGACGATATCGTTTGAAAGATGTAGGATGTTTTACCTTGAAAACTACGGCAATGTGAGTGTTATTGATTCCATCCTCCATAATTCTAGAATGAAAAAATTATTTTACCATTTGTGTTAAATCAGGTCCAACCACCTCCCAATGCTTCTGATAAAAGAGACCATTGAAATCATCTGGGCCTGGGGATTTCAAGTGACAAAGGCCAAAAACTGTCGCCTTTACTTCAAAATCCTCAACAGACTTTGTAAGCTTCTCATTCATTTAATTAGAAATAATAGTGGGAATACTTTCAATTGCTTCTACAACTTGCTTAGTCTGTTCTTGTGCATACAAAGATTGGAAGTAATTCACTGCCTCCCTCTTGATAGCCCCTTCATTTTCAACCCATGAACCATTCTCCTTTTGAATTTTAACCAACTGATTTCTGCCCCTACAAGAGATTGTAGACATATGAAAAAACTTTGAGTTCCTATCACCATGTTGAAGCCAATTAACCCGAGACCTCTACTGCCAGTAGAGCTCCTCCATAAAAAAACTCCATACTGAGTTGTTCATACAGTTTCTGCTCTTTTTCTTTAACTTGAGAAGAGTAATCTTTATTATGAAGCGCATTGAGTTCTTCAATCAATTTAGAAATAACTTCTTGAGAATTGCCAAAATGGGTTTTACTCCAATTCTGCAATTTTTGCCTACACTGAGTCGGTTTTGACTGGAAAGGTTGCTCAATACCATCCTGCCAAGCTTCAGCAATAGTTGAACCACAAGATTACTAAGTAAGCCATCTTAATTCAAATTTGAATATCTTTCTATCGCCTCAAGATTGTTTATCCCGTTGTATGACTAGAGATCGATAATCTCATCCAAAGAAGCTTTCATGAATAACACAAGCATACTCAAATTCCTCTCATCAACTAGAATTCACCAGCATTTTATCAAGCCTAGCCTGGATATTTGATTCATTCACCAGTCTATTAGTCCAAGTGAATTTACTGCCTTTAAATTCAAGAATTGATAGATCACACACAACCATAAAATTCATAAATTTCACAGCTTGTGACCAATCTATGCCCCTTCCACCTTTTTTCTCATCAGAAGATACACATAAATTAAGATCACCCATGCAAAGCCAAGGAGTATCATCGTTGAGATCTAATTTTTTGACCTCTTCCCATATACTGTTTCTTTTTTCCTTCTTGGGTCACCATAAATGCAAGTTAAATGCCACACCCTCCTGATATTAACCATAACATCAATTATATTTTTACTATTATACATGATTTGAACTCTCATCTCTTCATTCCACCATAATGTTAATCCTCCTGAAAAACCCATTGGCTCAATATACACAGACCCCCAAAAATTCCACCTTCGCCTTAGCCGTTCCATATATTCCTTTTTTTGCTTTGTCTCTACAAGAAAGACAAGGTATGGGCTATACTTTCTGATGAGCTCTCCAAGAGCTCGAACTGCCAGTGGCTACCCCTAGCCCTAGCAATTCCAAGATATGGTCGTCATGGCTTTTATGGTGACCTTTGGCTGGCCACCAAAGCCTTTTGAGAGTGACAATCACCTGCCGACTTGCCTCTATCATTGTTTCTTTGCTCATTATGTTCATACTTCCTGCAAAGATAGTTGTGAAAGATTTCTTCTAGCCATTTTTTTTAGGCTTTGATTTCTCGGTTTACTATTTCAGTTTGTTTTATTTTGAGTTCCAAAGGTAAAAGATGGGTTAGTCGAAAATGACAAGAATCCTAGCTCTTGTTGAGATTGTTGGGTTGTTTCAGAACAAAGTTGATGGTTATTTTTTTGTGTTTGCAAATTAGGCTCATTTTGGCCCATATTTGTCTTGCCTTCTCCATCACATGGACCAACTCCACTAATTTTATCATGCTTTACTACTACTTTTTTTCTAGAAAGTTTTTCATCACCTGCTTCCTTTGGGTCTTGAATTTGCAGCTTTTCTATTGGTAAAAGATTAGCTTCCTCTATCCCAGAAGCTTCTTTTGTGAGTTCCCCAAGTAATCCTTTCTGACTTGTCTTTTCACCATACTTCTCTGCTAACTCCTGCTGTGGGCCTTGACAAATTATCAAGACTCTGTTGATTTGACTACTCATCAACGTTCCAAATTCACCGTGTAAACCAGCAATACTTTCCTTCCTGGCTTTACCTTTTACCGGATTCTAGTGAACATCTACTAAACCTTTTCTTGGATTTTTCCTAGTCATTGTATTAACTTCTGCTCTAGTCCATAATCCATACTTTTTCTTCTTTGCAATGGTTGAAGAGGTGGAACATTTTGTTTGTTGGTCACCCAATCTACCATGTAAGAAACAAAATTCAAGGAGTCTTTCATACCTGAAAGTGACCCATCTGCTCCCTCCATCAGATTTAGAGACATTATAGCCCTCCAAGAGGCGTTTCTCCATGTTCAAATTGATACGAATTCTCATGAAAGCATTCCATTCAAATTGATTATCCAAAGCAAAATCAACTTCTTTTAGTCCTCCATAAAGGCTGCCTAATTTTGTCCTTAAAAGGGGAGTTAATCAACCTCTGGTAGGTTGCCCCTGTGTTTTTTAGGCTAAAAGGCATCATAGTGTAGCAATATGTTCCTTCATGGGTGGTAAAAGCTGTTTTTTCTTCATCCGTCTTCGCCATGGATATTTGTTGGTACCCTGATTTAGCATCAAAGAAGGAGTACACACTATGAACTGTTGTAGAATCCACCAACTGATCAATGCTTGGGAAAAGGATAGTTATGCTTAGGGCAAGCTTTATTTTGGTTGGTGAAATCAACGCACATACGATAAGACCCATTTGGTTTCTCAACCATCACCACGTTGGCTAACTATTAAGGGTCATGAACATCCCTAATGACCCCCACTTTTTTAAGCTTACCTATTTCTTGAGTTATTGCCAATTATTTTTTAGGTGAATGCTTTCATCTTTTTTTAGATTATTGGCTTATAAGTGGGATCAATACTTAGCCTATGCTTGACATTGGTATTGATTATCCTTGTTATGTCCTTATTCTCTTAGGCGAAAGCTTTCATCCTCTTTGTTAATACCTTGAGGATGTCCTCTTTTAGTGTAAGCTCGATTGTTGTGCCTAGCCTAATATATTTTCCAGGGGCTAATTCAATATTAGTCGTCTCACCCTTAAGTTTTAACCCTTTCTGCTCTTCTCGTGCCTTTTCAACCATGTAGATGCCCTTAACTGAGGCGTAGTATGCAGATCTAGCCTCCCTTTTGTTAACTCATAGGGTTACCACCCCTCTATTGTTGGGTATCTTCATGGTTAAGTACCTTAGACAAATGGTTGCACAGGTTTGGTATAACAATGGCCTTTCAATGACCGTGTTATACGGAAAATCCATGTCCATAATCATGAATTCTGCTTTGACAACTTTTGTATTTTTCTTATCGCTGAATTCTACCTCCAATATGGTAGACCCTTCAACGAATACTGGGACATTAGCCAATCCTACCAATGGTGTTTGGATTAGCTGTATACGATGGGTTGGAAATCTTATACTCCTGTAAACTTTTTAGGTCATCATATTGACTGAACTCCTTAAGTCTACTAGCAATTTTTTGACCAAGTAATTTTGGATATAAGCTTGGATGACAAGGATGTCCTCACGGGTTTGCAGGCTACCAACATCTTCCTCTAAAATTGTTACTGCCTTAAACTTCTGTAGTTTAGGTTAGTTATTAGCTGCAGCTAGGTAAATCACTCTAGCCACCCTTTTTTAGAGGTGGAGCAGTCACCTATTGCATTTCCCCCCTCTATGATGTGTATGACACTTGCTCTATCCTTAAGTTGATTCCATGCCTCTTGGACATCATTTTTGGTAGCATTATTGCTCAACAAAAAACTATCCAGCACACCTAACTTAACTAACCTTTTCAACTCATCTTTGAGTTGCTAGCAATCCTTTGTGTCGTGGCCTATGTCCTTGTGAAAGTGGCAATATTTATTGCTATTTCTTTTCCCTTTTGAGCTTTCGCTCATCCTCTTAGACCACCTAATGTTCTCATTGATTGATTTTACCCATAATAAAATATTCGCTCACAGACTATTCAATGGGGTATAAGTTTTCTCTTGGCTAGGCTTAAAATTAGCTTGCACGTTGAATGAGCCTTTTTTATTAAAGAATTGCTCATTTTTTTCCTCTAGCTATAGCTCTCATAGGTTCCTTTCTTTTTAGGTTTCGCATCTTGTGATCAAATGAATGGGCAGTGTCATCCTCTTTAACCTGTTCTTGAGCAATTTTCATAAACTTAGTGAAGGTTTTAGGCTACTTCGTCGTTATCCTTTGATTTAGGGCTTTGTCTCTTGATCCTACGAGTAAGGCTACAACCGTAGTTTGAGGTACAAGGTCATGAACCGTGGTCGATGCAGTGTTAAACCTAGAAATGAAGTTGCAAAGCTACTTTCCTTTACCATGTGCGACCTCTAAAAGGTCTGAGGGGGTATGTTGTTCGGGAATGAAAGTTATAAATTGTGAGATGAACATCCTTGCTAACTGATCAAAATTATTAACACAACAACGCGGCAATTTCCTATACCATTCATGAGCATGCCCTTTGAAGGAGGTCTGGAATAGCCTACAAAGAATGAAATCTTGTGGTGCATAGACTTCCAATACACTGTGGAAATTTTTCACATGGTCTATTACGGTGTTGTTAATCCCTAATTCTGCACCACAAAACTAGGTGTGAACGAGCGAAGAACCTGATGATGAAAATAACATTCTTCCTTCATTATCGAGTCAAGATTCATACTACCTAAGATCAGTTGTTAAAAATCGAACCTTATTTTCTTCCATTTTCTCCATTTTCTTTAAATTTTCCAGACCCATTTTCTCCCCATTTTTCGTCCCAAAAACCGCGGGACCATTCCAGGTTAGGACATAGCCAAATGGCTATCTATATAGCCGAATGGCTATACACATAGCCGAGCTGCTATGTCTTGCTCCGGACGGCTCCCGCTCTTGTCCTCTAGCCCTAAACCTGCAGTTTTGCTCTTGTGATGATAGAGTGTCTAGTGCACGCCAAACCAGCTGCTATATGCACCAAAACTCTGATTTTTTTACCAACAACAACTCTCATCCTCACTCTCTATCATCCACCTACTCTCTTCTGTCTCAAAAAACACCTAAAGACCCTAAATACACCATAAAAAAACCATATCAAAGTATATTAAAAATAGTAATCTAAGAACACTAAAACACACAACCTTCCTAACATACCTATTTTTCATCACTCAAACTCACTTTTCTCTTCATTAAAACTTCTGCTTCTTTGTTTCTACATCTAAACTAACACACCACCTACTACTTTAAGCGAAAATTTGGCCTCTAACATCAGATCCAATGGTGATTCTCTTAAACTCAAAACCCCATCTTAAAATAATTGAGATATGAGGTTTCACGTTGTTACATTAGTCATTTAAACTTATTTTTACATTTTTGGCTTGTTTGAGTTATCACTTGAATCTGTGAGGAAGCCTAGGCTGTAGTTATTCGGCTACACCAGAACTAGTTGTGGCCTCCAGCATTTGGCTCCTCATTTTTGTGTTCTTGGTGATTGATTTTGTGCAGTTCAAATATTTTAGTTCACTGTTTCCAAAAGCTATTCATTTTATTGATATAAATAAGTGTTAAAATGTGTTTAATTAAAATATTTTTAGTATATAATTTAAGCTATGGTTTGTATGCTAACATATTAGTAAATGTGTTTCATGTTTAATTGTGTTTGTTATGTGTTAATTTCATAATTGAAAGTGTAGGGATAATATGTTTCGTTTAAATCCATTTTAATTTGAATGTCATATTTTATTTTAATTCTACATACAAGTGTTTTTGTGTTATGATTGTTCATGAGCTCAAGGCCCAAACAGGGGAGGCCCAGTTCAAAGGAGCAAAGAAGATTATGTAATGTAGGATAGTTAATGTAAATGTAAAAGTAGTATAGTTTCATTTTCATTATTTATTTTATTTTGGTATTTATAATTATTTATAAATTTGTAATAGGTAATTTATTTAACTTGCTGACCTTTTCGGTTCAAATTAACCTTTGTTTTGATGTTGATAATGCACCTAAGTCCATGAATTACTAACTCATTTTGTTAAGTGTTTTTGGCAGAAAAATAAGCCTTTCAGACACAACAACGATCGTTGTTATCAGCAACAGATCGTTGCAATCATCGCAATCTAAGAAACCATCAAGTGTTGAAAACTACAACGATCGATGCTACATGCAACGGGTCATTGCAAATGTCGAGAATCACTAAACTACCAAGACCAAGAAACTGCAATGATTGTTGTTACACACACACGATTGTTGCAAATATCGAACTCATTAAGCACATACAAGCTGGAAAATGCATGAGCCAAGAAAGAACACAACGAGCTTGTTATGCACTGCAACAATCGTGGAAAATCACAGAAAGCTCGTTGAGTACTGTTCACTTGTTGAACAAAAGTTTCAGAGAAATACATGAGCTGAGCAACGACCAAGCAACGAGCTCATGTAAAAAGACAACGATCGTGGAAGACCACAACGAGCCCGTTGGCCAAAAAAAGAAAGAACCACAACGATCATTGTTGATATGCAACGATCGTACAGTTCCAATTTCTGCATTTATTGCCTAAACTGAAAAGAGAGAGGAAAGTCATTACAATGGCTATATTCACATTAAATGCTCTCACGGTCAAGAAGATGGTTGTGGCTATAAAGGGTGATCAACAACTCATTTATAAAGTAATCAAGAACTCTCAAACATCTCGTTAATGCAAAATTACTTCAAGTGAGTTTACATTTATTGTTCTTATCTTTTATTCATTGTTGATTCATTTAAAGCTCTTTTGAGCTGGGTTACTTCCTTATAATCAGTCCTACTTTTGAGTGAGGTTTAGGAATCATCTTGTGGAAAGGTTTAAGTGTTAACCTAAGAATTAAAACACTTGGGATTAAGTGTTTCTAGTGAGAGAAACACTTGGTTAGGGTTTGTATTGGTTGAGCCATTAGAAAAACCAATTATACAGTTTAAAGTGATCTGAAACTCTTGTATTAGTATAGAAATTGTTAGTGGAATACCCAATTGTGATTTGGGGAGTGGAGTAGGACTTGTTAGTGTCCGAACCACTATAAATTCTTGTGTTGTGGTTAGTTGTGTTCATTTGTTTTAATTTTTAATTAGTCACTAATTCATCCTCCCTCTTAGTCAATCGGGATTTCATAACTTTTGGGCCTAAAAAGCCCGCTAGAACCCTATTTAGGCTCGTGGGTCCAATGCCCAAAGTCTATTTCTCCTTTTTATGATCTATATGCATGCTCCCCTCTTCTAATCTCGCCCTTCCTGCCAATTTGCCATGCTATCCTCCTAGCTTGTTTTTTATATGCATAATATTTGCTTCTTACCTATTAACCATTTTTTTAACATGTTTATATGATTTGTATGCTTTCTCCTTTCACATGTTTCTATATGCATGTCCCCATTCTCTATTTCCCCTTTCTTCACATGTTTACTTATTCATTTGTATATTAACATGCTTTACCGTTTTCCTATTTGGGCCTTTTGGTCAATACATGTCTTGTTTACTAGATGTATGCTCACTTAGGTTGTTTTGAGGCTACACCTCATCGTAGAAATTTTCCAGAAAGGTATGACTTATTCTCAGTTTTGTCTAGAATCCAGAATCTCTCAAGTAGGTGTGGTGGCGTCCTCCGGAGCCTAACCATTCACCATTTTCCCTATTAGTAAACCAAGTGGTGAATCTACATTTCGTTCGAGAGTTCTGTATTCGGTTTATAACATATTACCTCAAAGCTCTTCTCGATGACACCAATGGCTTAGTGTACGGTCGGTTTCATTCTGATCGAGAGTTAAGTTAGCAGGATTTGTATCCCATTTCGCAACTCATCTTCTTGCCTGA
>CANXYA010640993.1:0-10268 GCA_948193465.1 Acalypha hispida
TAAAAACAAAAAAGTATGAAAACTTTATTCATTCATTTCATCATCTCTTTTTTGAGATACTTTTTTTTAAAAATTATGATAAAATCTCGTATAAATTGTTAATAAATTTTCATTATATTTTCAACAAATTTTTATACAACAATAAATTCTACGAGAGATAAGCTTGCAAAATGCCCCTAGAAACCGCCACTACAAACAATGCCTACTCCAATGGTCATCAAACCCCCTCAAATGTTAAAAAAAAACGGAGTTATTGACAGCGCATTAGAGGCGCTTTCGTGAACAGCCTCTCCCTAGAGTCAATTATGACCGCATTAAAAAGTTTATTCTGTGAAAACATATATGGTGATGTCGAAATTCATAGTATTGATTTTAATAATGTGATTATAGATTATGACAATGTAATTTATGATTATAAATAATTCTTACTGAAATTTTATATGTCCTGTGTAACAAGTAAAGTATATGAACATAATGTAGCAAAATTAATATATAGGAATTCATAATATGAAATAGAGTTTTAGTACATGTGCATAAATTAAATTACTAAAAGTCTATGTAGGTAATAAAAAAGAGTTTTATCTACTTTCCTCTTATCAATTTTATTATTTTTTGAAATGGTTTTTAAAAAATATTTGTAGAAGCTTATCATTCAAATCAATCGCAGACCAGGCAAAAGTTCATAAACATAAAAGAAATACACATCATGCATGACGATAAATTGCACCCATCAAATCATTATAAAATTAAAGATGGCTAATCAGTCAAACTTTGTATATCAATTAATATATCTTTATTAAAGATGGACAATCAGTCAACTTTATCAATTGATTATCTTTATAATGATTTCAATTCTAGCCTTACTTATTTCCCAAGCAATCAAATCCACATTTTTTAATATAAATCTACTCTAATCAATGAAAGCCGCACACTAATTTCTCAAACAATGGCAGAAGTAAAGTTATATGGAGCTTGGCCAAGTCCTTTTAGTTACAGAGTCATATGGGCTCTCAAATTAAAGGGCATACCATACGAGTATGTAGAAGAAAATCTCTCCAACAAGAGTGCTCTGCTTTTACAATACAACCCAGTTCATAAGAAAATACCAGTGCTGCTGGATGATGGTAAGCCCATTTGCGAGTCCATGATAATACTCGAGTATTTGGACGACAAATGGCCGTCTCAATATCCGATGCTCCCTACGGATCCTTACGAGAGAGCCACTGCCAGGTTTTGGATCAAATTTGTTGAGGACAAGGTAGCAATGCATTCTTGCCTTCTCGCTACTTTTAATTTTTGTGTATCTTAATTTTCTAGATTGGAGTGGAGCATTTTCTTAAATTTCTATGGTTTGTGACACATATTAATCGGTATTTACAGGGAACGGTACAGTGGATGGTGTTTAGAACAAGTGGAGAAGAGCAAGAAAAGGCAGTAAAAGACACAATAGAAGTGCTAAAAACCATTGAAGAACATGCAATGGGATCAGTACAGAAGTATTTCGGAGGAGACAAAATTAATATGGTGGATATTGCATTGTGTGGATTTACTAGTTGGCTAGAAGCTATTGAAGAAGCAGTTGACATAAAAGTATTTGATCCCCATAAATTTCCAAAGTTGCATGCCTGGATTAATAACTTCAAGGAAGCTCCGGTCATTAAAGATAATCTTCCTGATAAAGAAAAAATGGTGGCCTTCTTCAAACGTCGCCGCGAAATGATCCTTGGATCATCGGCATAATTCTAGTACCAAAAAATGCGTTGATTGTGTTTGAATGTGATGTTCATTTTTCAGTTCAAATGTTTGGTCTATGTGTTATCTAGACCGATAATAAATTTTTTTTGATAAATTGGTAGAGACTGATAATAAATTTTGTTGGAAACATGCCATGTTTGAGGAGTATAATTAATTAATAGATTTGAGTTAAGATTAATAAATTATTGATTTATAATCTATTCTGTGAGATCTTTAATTCGGTATATTATATGCTAAAAATGGATGTTGTATGAATGAGAAATCGATGCTCAAAGTGGGCTACGTTTGAAGGCTTTTGAGAAATGGTTGACACATAATCTCACATTATCTCACATTGTGCTACGTAAATTATAGTAGTTTTTGTTGTTGTATTTGAAAGACAATTTTTTCTATTACTATTTTTGTTCTAATATATTTTTTCCGTTTTGTGCTACTGTAATTATAGAAATTGTGTTATTGCTACTATCTACTTGGGATGATAATAATTTTTGCTCGTGCCTGTTATTCTAGGTGGTGCGACTAATAAATTTAAGATGGATTTTTAATTTGTTATGTGTTAAACCTTTTGAGGTTTAATTTAATCCATCAATTTAAGTGAGTCCACAAAATAATAATAATAATAATAGTATATTATGTATTTTTTTTTTACTTGGAGTACCTTATTATTATTATTATTTAAGTTCTTTTCATTCCTAATTAAATATTAGGAATACAGACATGACCAAGAAATCAAATTAGAATTAAACATGAAACGGACATTGACATCATTTAAGAAAAGCTTAAAGTCTATCTAATCATACCTACCGATTTGAAAAACTCGATTGGAATTGGAGAACGTGTACATTATTTTCTCAACCGACACTTGCTACTGAAGAAAATTAAATCCATCTATCAGTATAAATGAAATGATGTTTTGGAAAAGGAAATCACACATTACCCTCTTAAAAATGGCACAAGTAAAATTACATGGAACATGGCCTAGTCCCTTTAGTTACAGAGTCATATGGGCACTAAAATTAAAGGGCATAGCATATGAATATATAGAAGAAGACCTATCCAACAAAAGTCCCTTGCTTCTCAAATACAATCCGGTTCACAAGAAAATACCAGTGCTTGTGCATGGTGATAAGCCGATTTGCGAGTCAATGGTAATCCTCGAGTACCTGGATGAGACGTGGTCTGAGAATCCATTGCTACCCACTGACCCTTATGAAAAATATGTAGCCAGGTTTTGGGCTAAATTTATCGATGATAAGGTATGTATTAATTAATTCACTGAAAAATAATATTTAATTTAATTAATGGATATTCTATGGTGTGGTAACATATTTATATTGGAAATTTCAGGGTCTAACCATGTACTTCATATACCATACAAAAGGAGAAAAACAAGAAAAGGCAGTGAAGGAAACCCTAGAAGTGCTAAAAACCATTGAAGAACATGCCATGGGATCAATGAAGAAATATTTTGGAGGAGACAAAATTGGGATAGTGGACGTTGCATTCAGTGGAATTGCTGTGTGGCTTGATGTAATTGAAGAAGTAGTTGGCATCAAAGTATTCGAATCCCACAAATTTCCGAAGTTGTATGAATGGATTAAAAATTTCAAAGCAGCACCCATCATCAAAGACAATCTTCCTGATAGAGATCAAATGGTGGTGTTCTTCAAACGTCGCAGAGAGATGATACTTGCATCATCCTAATTAGTAATTACTCTATAGCTAATTGCAAGTCATGCCTCAATTTACAGTCCAAATTGTTTGTTCTACATATATATTCCTCTCTATAAATTAAAATAAATAGAAAAATACACGTACCGAAATTGATTTATCTAGGATATATGGGATGCTAATTAGCAGTCGATGGTTGGTGTGTATTAATTTCTGCTCTAAATTGAAGTAGGTGCAACAGTGTTTTTATATTTATAGATTCGGACTATATATCCTATTATTTATGTATACATCCTTTCATAAAAAAAATATTTATGTATACAACCGATAAAATAGGCACGTCCCATCATTTTATTACATCATTTTAAATGCAATTCCAATAGTTTATTTACGCTTAGAAAAACAAAAATAAAGTACGAATCTTTCAAAATTAGAAAAACAAAATGAACAGTATAATTGGCCAATTACGTTGGTATACAGCTCATGGAACCTTCTAACTTCAAGAAATGTGGTATTAACAATCATATTGTGATTGCTATTTGCCTGAGATTTCAATGCAGGATAGTTATTTTCCATGCTAATGTACATATTATAATTAATTTTGGTATATTTTGAAAAATTCGTGAATATTTCCAATTATATTGAACTTATTCATTTGATTCAAGCGTCTGAGAATCCAATACAAGTGCTAAACACGAGGGTAGAGATTCTAATAAAAACCCAATTTCTTCATTAACAAAACTTATATCTCTTAATCAAATAATAATTAGCTTCAATATTAATTTAATTTTATTTAATCGCTTAATTATTAGTCATCATGAGTGAGGTGAAATTGTATGGGAAAACAACATGTCCATGGCATTGGAGAGTAGTCATGGCATTGAAGCTAAAAGGTGTAGAATATGAATTCATTGAAGAGGATTTATCAAACAAAAGTTCTATGCTTCTTCAATATAATCCGGTATACAAGAAAATTCCAGTGCTCGTTCATGACGGAAAACCGATCTGCGACTCATCGGTCATTCTTGAATATATCGAAGAGACATGGCCACAGAACCCTTTGCTGCCTAATGATCCTTATGAAAGAGGTGTTGCTAGGCTCTGGGTCAAGTTTGCCAATGAAATGGTAGATTTCTATATAACCCAGTTTTTTTTTTTTTTTAATGTGCAAGAGATTGAAAATTTTAACCTTACTTTGTTGCTTCAGTAAAAATTTATGGTAAATTCAACTGTCTATACGGATGAGGTCACTTTGAACAACTTGAGGTCAAAATAATTTTTTTAAAAAATTATTACTGATAAAATATTAAAAATTTATTTGAAAATAAAATTTGTTAATAATTTATTTTTATATAATATGAATCAAAGCACACATGTCAATTTAACGGATTCATATGAAGATTTTGATTATATTTTGACAAATTTAATATTGATTTTTTTTTCTTGTACAAACACAACGAAAACTTAAACACTAATATTCATTTGTACAATCGTAAAAACTGGTATATGATACTCCAGCGGTCTGTTATCTATAACAAAAAAAATCATTTGAACATCTAAAGGTCTTGTGGAGGCTAAACAGGTGCATGATACTCCAGCGGTCTGTTACCTATAACAAAAAAAAATCATTTGAACATCTAGAGGTCTTGTGGAGGCTAATCCTGTTACTCGAGAATGTATTCTTAGTAAAAATTAGTCCATATAACCGTAAAAACGAGCATAAGAAACTCCAACTGTTTAATACGTACCAATATAAAAAGAATTTTAACAGCAAAATCTTTGTCGTATGTCTAAAACCTATTAATGTGTTCGACTAATTGGATAGGTTATGTTGGTGTAGGTAATTCCAGCAATGTTCAAAATGATGAAGGAAGAAGAAAAAGAACTAGCTATTAAGGAAAGTGAAGAAACACTAAAAATGGTGGAAGAACAATATTATGGTTTAAGTAAAGAGAGAAAGTTTTTTGGAGGTGAGAAAATTGGGATTGTGGACATTGCATTCAGTGCAATTGCACACTATTTGGAACCCATTCAATCACACATTGGAGTCAAAATATTTGAAGCAGACAAATTCCCTCTTTTGAATGCATGGATCAATAATTTTATCCAAGATCCCATTATCAAAGAAACTCTTCCTATCCTCACAAAAAAAGAGTAATAAGTAAGGATTCAATTTTTGTAGTTCTCAATAATGTATGCAATTTAACTTGGTTTTTCGTTTTAAGTTGAATCTTGATTAATAATGCGATTAGTAATTAAATTGATCGCGATTATGTTTGGCTTAATCATTGGATTGATCGATAATTCTGAAGTTTTCTATGAAAATCTTTTGTGGACTAATTAGTTACTATTTGGATTTGATTTGATTTGGTACTATAAACTACAATAAATTTAAAGGTGGTACATGATTTATTTTTATAAAATTGAGAAGACACCATTAAAATGTTAAAGAGGTGCATGATTTTTTTTCATAAAATAGAGAATGTGTGATTAAATATGTTAAAGAAGATAGGTGTTTTTTTTTTTTCAAATAACTCATTATTATTTCATGTCAATTTTTTATGGAATGAGAATGAGCTGGCTAATTTTTTTATCACTCAACTATAAATGTGTAATAAAATGGTTATCAAACTCTAATTTGTCATTTAATTTTAATTTTTGTCATTTAATTTTAATTGTGTTATTACCTTTGAGATAAATGGTATTTGAAAATGGCAAGTCAAAAGTGATCAGTATATACAAAAATTATTACAAAATTGAAGTTCCACAAATTGAAATTTAATAATCATTTTATTACACATTTAAAGCTAAGTTACTGCTACATAAATTAACCGGTGAACGAGCAAGCTAGATTATTAAGCTGGAAAAATAATTGAGCGCATAACTGTAACTACAAAATGCTCCGATGCTTTCGTCTAGAATATATTAAACAGAGAATGAACCAGAAAAATTAAAATTAAGAAGAAAAAAAATGAGAATCTTTTGATTTAATTTTTTAAAAGAACTTCTCATTTGATTTTTCATGAAGATTGATTTAAAAGATTTTTAATTCGGAATGCGTAAAACCTCAATAAATTAATGTCGGATAAATTAATATACTCGTTTAAATAATAATTTTTTAAACTTCTAATTTGAACTATAAGTCTAAATTATTACCGATAAATTAAGAATCTGGCTAAAATAATATTTTTTCTTCCGTCCAACCATATTAAGTTATCCAGAGTTTACTGTATCATGTCTTAAGAAAAAGTAGGCAGAATTTAATATGTATATCAACATCGCATATTAAATAATACTCACTCTGTCCCATAATTATAGTCCAATATCAAAAAAGTAACAAAAATAAGTCAAATGTTTGGAAAGTGGTTACTTTTTAATATTTACTATAATATCACTATCTTTCTAATTTTTTTAAAACTTTATATATATCTCTCCGTCCCAAAATAATAGTCCAATAAAAAAATGATCATCAGCTCATTATCGCACAATCACTGTTAAAACCACTGAAATTACTATGAAAATTCTAAAAATAAATTTATACCTATCGAAATTCACAAACTCTTGTTTTAATATCTTTATCCACCATTGGTTAATGAATATAAATATTTATAAAAGTTGTTAATTCCTAGAGGACTAGGACCATGTCTCCTGAATAATCTCAGTACATATGACGAAAGAAGATTTCACATATCGAGGTCGGAATAGGATCGGGTGTTTTAACTTCTTACTAAAATTTCCATTATTTATATGTTAATATTATATTTAATTCCAACCCTATATATATTTAATATAGTTAAACTGTAAATATATATATAAAGAATTAACAATTGTTACACACATATCCAAAAAGTAACAAAAATAAGCCAAATATTTGGAAAGTAGTTAATTTTTTAATTTTTTTTGGTTGTGAAAACCAAAGATTCCATTTCTTAAAAAAGAAAAGGTATAAGCAACCTTGAAACACTCCAAAAGCTATCAACTCAACCTCTCAAAACTAGAAAGGATACTATCTACAAGTTTACAGCTCCTTTTATGACTGTGTCTATACAAAAGAATATTTTTAATATTAACTAAAATTCTAACTATACTCGATTTCTACTGTTGGAAGATGTTCATATTCCTTGAATACCATATGTAATATACTGTTGCAACTAATATATTTCTTCTACCGGAGGCTAGAGCACTCTTCCTCTCGTGACCTTGTTCTTGAACTAGTAAAGTAGTCTACCCCAAGATCTAATTTTGCGGTTTATGCAACCCCATTCAGTTAGCTTCTTTCAAATCTGTTGACTAACAATACAACTGAACAAAAAATGATTCAGAGTTTCTGTTTCCATACCACACAAGCCACATTTGTCATTTGGAACACATTTCCACTTAAACAACTTATCTTTGGTTCTAAGTTTGCCTTTAATGGCAAGCCAAAGAATGATCCTGCAACTAGGCATAGAATTACTGTTCCAAACAGTTTTATACCAGTCTACAATAGGGTATTTGATTCTAATTAAGCTCCATGCAGACTTGGTTGAAAACTTCTTACCTTGCCAAATTATGTTGTCATCGTTTGCATTAAGCTGGAAATGCCTGACTACATTCCAAGCTTCTTTAATCTGATCAGACCTAGGAATTGGAAGTCTCCATGAACCATTCCAATTATCTGCTACAAGACTTTGAGGGTGCATACTTGAGTCAGCTATAGAAATCCCAGGGAAAAGCTCCATTAAAGATCTTCCTTCAACCTAAAGGTCCTGCCATAATAAAAACTGCTTGCCATTGCCCAATTCATACTTGAAACATTGTTGCACCTTACTTTTAATTTTTAACAGTCCCTTCCAGATCCAACTGAAGTTGCAAGTAGCTTTTAAACCCTAGAAACTATTATTCTTCAATCTGTTTGTTCTGATCCATTCACACCAAGGGGAGTTGTTTTTCTGAATCAACTTCCAAATGATTTAAACTAGAACTGCCTGGTTCTAGTTATAAATAGGTCTAAAATTGAGCCCACCCTCCTTCTTGGTCTTGCAAATGTCATGCTAAGCAACAAGACTTTTGGTATGCTTAGTGGCATTACCTGACTAGAGGAAATTTTTTGCAAATTCTTTCAATACAAGTAACAACGTTTTTGGAAATGAGCACCACAGATGCCCAATAAAAATGAAAGCTCATGAGGATAGAATGGATCAGTTGATATCTACCTGTATAGGATAGCCATATGTTGTTCCATTGAGCAACTCTTGCATTAAGCTTACTAATCAGAGGATAACAATCTTCTAGAGTTAGTCTTTTGGTGATTAGGGGTATACCCAAATACTTAATGGGAAGAGTGCCAACTTGAAAACTAGTAACATTTAGAATGCTACTTCTGATAAAATCTTTGACCCCATAAAAGTAAATATGACTCTAGTTGGAGTTCACCTTAAGCCCTGCTACCTCATGGAGATGTTGAAGAAATTTCATGATTTGTTGAACATAATTGGTATCACCAGCACTAAATATCATAAGATCATCAACAAAAATGATGTGATTAAGGTGAATAGCCCTACAGCCTGGATGGAATTTGAATTCATAATTAATCATGCCCTTCGTGCACCTGCTGAAATATTCCATACAAATAATAAATATCTGAGGGGACATAGGATCACCCTATCTCTAACCTTTCTTGGCTGAAAATAATCTACCCTGAGTACCTTTCCAATACATAGTGTATGTAGTAGATTTGATGCAGGCCATTATCAACTTGATGAACTGATCAAGAAATTGAAACCGCCGAAGAACCACTTCAATGAAAGCCCATTCAAAACTGTCCTAGGCTTTCTGTAAGTCTATCTTCATACAACATCTAAGGGAAAGATTACTATGATAGTTGTGGACAATCTCATGAGCAAAACATATGTTATCAGAAATAGTTCTTCCCTTAATAAATGCAGATTGGTTATTAGCAATGAGCTTCTGTAAGATGCCTTTAAGTCTAGCAGTTATGACTTTAGTAATAATCTTGTAAAGCACTTGACAACAAGCTATAGGTCGAAAATCTGAGATTCTTTCAGCATTAGAAATTTTAGGGACTAAAGCAAGGCCAGTAATACTTATCTGTTGTAGTATAATTTTTAATATTTACTATAATATTACTATCTTTTTAATTTTTTTAAACTTTATATATAAAATAGGGATAATTTTGTCAATTACACTTTAAAAGATTTTTTAATTAACCATAATCATTTTCCAAATAAGAAAAGTGAACTGTAATTTTGGGACTACCAAAATAGTAAAAATGGACTATTATTATGAGACGGAGGGAGTATAAAAATTTTTAATTAATCATAATCACTTTATAAATAAGAAAAGTGAACTGTAATTTTAGGCCTATTAAAATAGTAAAAATTGACTATATTATGAGATGGAGAGAGTAATACGTTGTTTTGAAAATTCAACCTTCGCAACTTTTCTCCCAAGCAATAAATTAATTGACTAAAAATAAATTATAAGACTTGATTAATAATTGAAATAGACATGATCCTAAGACTTTTATATTTGTTGATTCTTTGTCTGTTTGAAAATCATATCCTAACTGCTCTCTACGATTCCAACTTATGAACCTACTTTTCCATTCATATCATCTATTCATCGTTTGTTCAATTTTTTTTTTAATTATTTATCATTTAAGAAATCAATAACCTCATCAATATTATTTGAGTAGAATTAATAGCAAAAGGTCAAAACACCCATCATGACGTAAAAAGTATAGTGACATTAATCATTTAAATTAGCTGGTAAATTTTGAATATATAGCATGTCACTAAAAATACGCTTTTTTGCGACGGACGAATCCGTCGTAAAAAATT
>CANXYA010677966.1:0-10170 GCA_948193465.1 Acalypha hispida
ATTTTTGACAAAAAAAACAACTCCAATCTTCACTCTCTATCATCTACGTACCCTCTCTCATCTTCTACAAATGCAGAACTTCTCAAAAAAAAAAAAACACAAGAAAACACAAGATCAAAACTTACTAAAAGAAGTCAGTCAAGAACACTAAAACACAAAAACCACCTAACCACACAACTTTACACACTTCAAACACCTTCATAACTACTTTAAAACTTCTATTTCTTCCTCTTAACCTCTAAACCTACATACCAACTACAAAATCAACTAAAAATCTAGCCAATAACAACTGTTCTTGAGGTATTTTTCTTAACTCAAAAACCCCTTCATAAATCAATTGTGATCTGAGGGTTCACGCCGCTCCATCAGTCATTTTGTGTATTTTCTAAAATTTAATTATTTCTGGAAAATTAATTTATTTATGAAAGGTGTTTATATTAAAATAGTTTAAATGTGTTTTAGTTCAAACATTAAGCCCTAAAAATTTGACTAAATGTTGAAAAGTCTGGTATTTCAATGGTTAATCATTTAATGGCAATTTTTTTGTTAAATTAGGGGATTATTTAATTATGTGTTAAGTGTATTTTATTTTATGTTATTTGTACATATTTTTGTTATTGCATTTTCCTCAAAAGTTCGAGACCAATCCAAGGAGGCCCATCTTGGAGCAAAAGAAGATTATATACATAGTTAGTTTGTGTAAATAATTAGTATAGTTTTATTTTTAGCATTTTATTTTATATTTGGTATGTATTATTATTTATAATGTTTGTAATAGTTAGATTAACTAACTTTTGGGCCAAAATCCAAAAGCCCGTTTAGAACCTTTACTATGCCCGTAGGTCCAACGCCCAAGCCTATTATGCCATGTTCTCAATGTATGCACCCCTTCTCACCTCCAAGCCCATTCTAAACCTTAGTTTAGTTTTGTATGTTTATCCCCTTTTCCATATTTATATGTCTTGCATGCTTTCCCCTTCCACATATTCTATACGCATGATCCCCATCTCCTTTCCCCTTTCTTCACATAATTATTTATTTATATATTCACATGATTTATTAATTTCCTTCCTAATGGGGCCTTTTGGCTAACACATGTCTTGTATGCTAGAGTTATGCTATCTTAGGTTATTTTGAGGCTGTACCTCATCGTAGAAATCTCCTGAAAAGTAATGCGTGTATTCGAGGTGATTATCCAGGACTTAAAATCTCTCGAGAATCTCTTGAGAAGGTGTAGTGGCGTCCTCTGGGCCTGTCCATTGCACCATTTTCCCGGTTAGTAAACCGGGTGGCAACTCTACATCTCTTCGAGAGTTCCGTACTTCGGTTATTTCTTTTTAGCCTCAGAGCTCTTCTCAATGACACCAACGACCCATTGCACGGTTGGTTCAGTTCCTTTGGTCAAGAGTTGAGTTAGCGGGATTCACATCTCGTTCCAAATTCCATCTTTCAATCTGTCTCACAAAGATCGTGGACGAGGCGCTAACAGATGGCGACTCCACTGGAGACTTGGATTTTCTTTTAAGAATACGCCATTACTTGTCGATTGATTCCTACTTAGTCTATATAGCTTATTTACTGCTTTCTTGCATATTATCAGCCTCAGACTTTTACCAAAATACCCTTTCTACCTGTGTTGGATTGATCAATTACACTAAAGGGCTTACCACTGGTCCCCGAATGTGTTTTTGCCCTAAGTTACCGTGTGGCATCTGTTCTTTGGGCTACGTTAGGTTTTGCTGTGGATGGGAGTCTTCTACTCAACCCGACTTAACCCACATGTAGTAGCTTAGTTACTTTCTTTTAAGATGTTCTTTTTATGTGTGATCTTTGATATTTGAGGTTATGCCTTTGATCGATAAGCAAATGGATTGAACATTGTTTTTTTACTTTATTCGATATGTTCTTTGCTTGTGTGCCCATGCATTTTACCATGCCGCGTCACATGCTACCATATCATGCTCTTGCATCCTTGTATGTCATGAATAGATATAAGCATTCCTTCCACCCCATTTTATTGCATATATGGATGTTATGCTGCCAAATTTTCGTTAGAAATCATATGTCATTTCACTTGTATGCTCATGCATAGACGACATGCTGCCAAAATTTTGCCAGAAGTGTATGTCATATTCTTGTATGTTCATATAGTTTAGGGTAGTTACATGTCCCACATGTCATCTGCTCTCGCGTGTTATCATGTCATTCGCTTAGCTAGGAATTGTTACGTGTCCTCACATGTCATCTCATATCGTATCATATCCATTTTAAATGTCATCTACATATCATTTGCTTGCTTTTGCTCTGAATAAATCTCATGTCTTTCTTTTGGTTAGCTATCATGCTACCAAAGTGTTATCAAAATTTCAACCTGTCTTTCAAACATTGTTTGCATTCAATTGCTTATCGATCAAACTTAACCTCAAATACCAGAGATCAATTTATTTGTATTTATTTGCGAGTGAAATCCTCAATCCACTTGCTTAGGTCAGCAAGTGGATTAGAGCCATATCTTTGGAAGAAAGATGAACTCGGGGAGTCATAAGGTTGGAAGGCGTGAGTTCTGAAAGCCCAATATGTGCTATGATTTACTTATCTGAGTTTTGCATTTCATGCATTGCACATAGATGTACATCATGCATATATTCATTAACTAACCACATTTTCTGATAGCCACGTGCATTGCACATTCCAATAATAGGAGCATGCATCCATTTTAAGACATGAATCTAATGGGTTGTAGCTTTGCCAAAACTAGATCCAAGATTGCTCACAGAGTAAAGTGGACTAGAACTGGGGGTAGGCTTGTTCAGATTGAAGAAGGAATGGATCAAAAACAGCAAGAGTACATTCAGGAGGCCATGAAAGAGGTCCAAGCTAACCTAGATGCTTCAATGGACAAGAAGATGGAGGAGCTCTTCATCAAATTTGCGGGTGTGCCGAATGCTCCAACTCAAGATAGTGCCGGTGGTTCTACTGCACAAGTAAATGTGTTTGATTTGGATGGCTACACTCTAATCCAGAATGACTCTCCAACATAGACTCCTACAGCTAAACTGGACTGGGCTCAGAATATAGAAACCAAGGTTGCATCTGAGGTAGACAAGCTCAAGTCCATGATGCACGATCAGGGATTTGGGAAAGCCTTCAACATGTATGACTTTGCCCTTGAACAACCAGAGGTAACTATATTGAAGATGCTGAAGATGGCCAAATATACTGGTACTAGTGAACCTGAGATCCACCTGAGTACATTTGCCATTCATATGAGAGGTGTTGAAGCTTTCTCGAAGCAAAAGATGGATGTCTTTATGCTCACTTTGGAGGGTGCCGCTCTAGCTTGGTACCACAGACTCGACTCAAAAACCAAAGGGGATTGGACTGCCACTTGTGAAGCGATGTTGAGACAATTTGAATTTAACTCTCACATCGAAGTTACCTTGATGGACTTGGAAAGCACTAAGCAAAAACGCAATGAGTTTTTCACTGATTACTTCAACAGATGGATGGCCAAGGCAACTCAGTTAAGGAATAGGCCCGCAAAAAATGACTTGATCCGAAAGTTGCTTGAAGGCGCCTTTGAGTAAATCGGGAACCAGATCCGTTTCAACTCATACAAGGATTTGAACAACGCCTTTCAAGCTGGACTGTCAGTGAAAAAGTATGAGATGAGCAAGAAAGGTGCCAACCGAGGAGGTGGTAATCACCACAAGTACACTGATGTCAATGCTGTTAATCCTGATCGTCGCTTCTCAAAATTTTCTTTGCCTTCTATGAGAGGTTGTTGTCTGAAAAGCTCATTCATCCAGTGGTAGATCACCCATTAGGCTCCAATAGCACTAGATTCTGCAAGTTTCACCAAGTTGAATCTTACCACACCAACAATTACATCACTCTAAAGCACAGAATCCAAGACCTAATTGATTAAAAGATTGTCAAAAACCCGGAAGAGCGTGGCCCCGGTGTGAAGATCGATTAACTGCCCAGCTCCAACAACTAACTTCATGGCGTGATCCAGAACGTCTAGAAGATCAACTCTATCCTTTATTTTGCTTTTCCAAAAATAGCTATTATAGTTTTCATGTCTTTTATTTTCCCTGTTTTGAAGTTCGGCTAGTATTGTAAGACATTTTTAATTAGTAGTATTTCCACTTTTCTTCATTCATGTGTTCATTTTTTATATTTTATGCAAATATCACTTTGTAACATATCTTGATAATTCAGTTGATCGGCTTAATTTTAATGCGGCTCAAAGTCACAAGTAAATGAGAGGTTTCCTATTTAGAGTGATTATTCTTGCCTCTGAAGTGAGTGAGAGATAAAAAAAAAAGTTGATAAAATATAATAAAAAGCTAAATGAAAATTTTCTTGGGGTCGGGACACCTAGAAGTTTTAAGAACCCAGCTTGAGTAGGATAAAGTAAAAATGGAGTAAAGTCCTTCTCCATCCCCAGTACCAAGCCTTTCCCACCTACTCAGTTTTTGGATGAAATTAAGGTAATCTGTAGTCGAACCCTCTAGGTGTCCAGCCTCTTAAGAAAATGTACCTGCTAGGTTGAAAATCCGTAAAGGGCAACCTAGGCAAAAGCAGGGGATAAACGCTAGATCGAGAAAAAGGATAAAAGTGTCTCAATGGAGCAGTCTAGGCAAAAGTTAAAATAGTCAATTAGAAAACCCGCAAAGGGCTGATTGGTGACAAAAGTGAGGATAATCATTCTAAATGTGTCAACCACTGTATTATCTTTAAGTCGGCTTTTTATGAAAAATTTGAATCTCATATATGTCCAAACTCTTGTTTGCATAATTTTTAAAATTTGCGCGGATGAATCCTTTCAATACCAAAAATAAATGATCTTCAAAGATTAATGACCTGAAGAACTTATTGAAGCACGTTGGATCTTTTCACAGGCAAAAATCCAGAGCTTTATGGATTAAGCTTGGTGATCAGAACACTGCTTATGTCCATAAAATCTGTAAGCAAAGGAAGGCAACCAACATTATTGCTCAGATTATGGACAAAGATGGCAACAATATCTCTGACCAAAGGGGTATTAAAAAGGAGATTCTCAAGTACTATGAAGATTTTTTGAGAGTTGTTAAGTGTAGATCAAAGCATGTGAACTATTCTTTATTCTCTCACAGAATTCTTAATCAAGAAGAAAAAGATGCTTTAATTGTTCCTATTTCAGACAATGGAATCCAGAATTCCATTTTTTCCATTCATCCGACAAAGATGCTGGTCCATATGGATTTAATAGCCATTTTTTTAGCATAATTGACAGATTATCAAGAAGGAGATCTTAGCTAAAGGAGATCTTAGTTGCTGTCAGAGAATTATTTTCTTCTAGGGAAGATGATGAAGCTGTTGGTCCAGATCCTACTAGGTGTTCAACGAAAGTCCTCACCTAGCATTCTATCCTTTATTTTATGTTTTATTGCTTTCGTTTGTTTTAAACAATTGTGAATTTACTTTTATGAATCGTTTTCTACCTAATTCACACATTAGCACTTAGTTAGTTCTTTGTGCACGCCGAGATCTTTGTATTCGACCTCAGGTTGTCCTATCCTTTCGTGAGGTGCGGGTAGCTCGAGCAATTATAAATGTTAAATTTGCTCTAATCAATTCAGATCTGGTCAGTTCCCTAATTGGTATAGATTCTAAAAGATGGATCGAAGACAAGCTCAGGGACTGCTTTTCTCCGAGTGATGTAGAAAGTATCCTCAGATTACCCATTAGTTACAAACTGCCTGAGGATGTCTTGTTATGGAGATATGAGAAGAATGGCATTTATAAAGTGAAGTCTGGGTACCATTATATGAGGAAATTGTTACAAAATGAGGCAGGGCATGCGTCTACTTCAGCTGGTGTTTCTTTCAAATGGAATCGCATTTGGGGCTCTGCATATACCACCAAAAGTGAAGCACTTTCTTTGGCGTTTATTGTAAAACCATTTGCCGTGCAAATCAAATTTGGAAAGAAGAAGAATTAACACAGACGGACTTTATCCCAGATGTTCGACAGAAAAAGAAACAGCTCTTCATGTGTTCTTAAAATGCCCTTTCATCAGAGGTATGTGGTTAATTTCCCCATTAGGCCTACGAGTTGATGATGTTTTATGTGAGGATTTGGTTGAATGGATTCAACTACAAATGCATAGTTTGAAAAATGAAGATTTGTGTGTGTTTGTGATGTGTTTATGGAGTATTTGGAATGACCGAAACAAATTTTTTTTTGAGAATTTCATAACATCCCCATCTGATCTGTTTTAGAGAGGGTTAAAGATGTTAGAGGATATGCAGGTGCAGCAGTTGAATGAGATAAGATCTGCTGATATAGGGAGGAGTAGATGGACTGTTCCTCACGAAAATAACCTGAAGTTGAATACTGATGCAGCAGTGGATTCGGAGAATGGGTGTGCAGGTCTTAGTTTCGTTGTTCGTAATTGCGAGGGTCAAGTTATGGCTGTAGGAAGCAAGGTGATTAAATCTGGTGTGTCTGTTGAAGGGCCGGAAGCTTTAGCAATCCAGTATGGTGTCGAAATTGCATCAAAGTGCAGATTCTGAAGGCTTCATATTGAATCTGATAGCATGCAGGTGGTCCAGCATCTGAAGTCTAGCAACCAGGACCTGGATCAAACTCAGTTAGTTTGCGAAGACATTCAAGTTTTATTGTCCTGTTTTGATTTTATTAGTGTTAATCATGTATGTAGAAATGGTAATAAATTGGCTCATGCTTTAGCCAAAAGGGGATTACAGATGGATGAGGAGTTGATCCTTATAGAGGAAGTCCCATCTGATCTTCTCCATATTGTTGATCTTGATTTGAGCTGATGCTCTTAGCAATGAAACCAGTTCTAAGAAAATATATATAAAAATTATTTTTAAATAGCAATTAGTTTAGATATTTTTTCAGAGAGAGGAACCACTAAATCGAACTCATATTAAAACCTTCATACAAATAAATTAAAGATGATACAATTTTTTTTTATAGGTGATAGTGATATGTTATCTCTTTCAAAAATCAATAGTTTATATTATTTTAAATGGTGTTCCAAAATAATACAACACTTCTTTAAAAAAAATCGTTAAAGTTTGTTATTATAATAATTTATTAAAATGTCTTTATCCATTTTACTAAATATATAAAGTGAAAAAATAATTCGAACGAGATAGTGTTTGTTTTAGTAAATATATGAGGTAATTATAAACTAATTATTGTTTTCTCCTATTAAAAAAACATAATTACTATATACCCCTTCTATTTTACCCTAACATACCCCTTCTATTTTACCCTAATATACTGATCACCCCCTCATATTTGAAAAATACATTGTAAAGTTCTTACATTTTATTTTTATTATAGTATTTACTCCTTATATGATAAAAAATTACGTTTTCACTCATGTAAATACAAAACTTATTTATCAAATATATAATATTACATGTTAACTCTCAAAATTACACTTGATCAATTTCATATGTAGTCAGAATTATTGTATAATTAAAATGTCTCCATTTAGAGTATTATGGAGGTTTAATCGGTTTTTATGAGTAATAATTAAAACTTTATATTAAATAAATCAGACTTATTTTTAATATTTAAATACTATATTTTATGACTAACTATTAACTTTAGTAATTATTTAAACGAAAATGTTATTTTCGGCCGCATAAGATTTAACAATGTAATAAAAATAAAATACATGGACTATAAAATGTATTTTTTAAATATGAGGGGACAATCGGTGTGTTAGGATAAAATAGAGGGGGCAAATTGTAATTATAAAAACAATAATTAATTGTTTTCTTATTTTTGTTAGTTTTTTATAATAAATTAATTTGCTAAATTAAATTCATTAGCATTGTGAAATATGTAAAATAATTCTTGAAATTGTCATGTGTTTTAATATGCAAAATATAAATATATATTGACCAGGTAATTGTGAATCATTTTAGAGGTACACTTAGAATCCGTAACAGGTGAAAAATCAGTGCATGATGCAAATAGCTAGCTTACTAAAGACCTGGCTCCGTACATGAAAATTTCCTATGGTAAAATGAGGCGGCTACTACAATAATCTTCTACGGTTCTACCCTCGGTCAAAAACTGCTGGAGTCAATACTGTAGACAATTTTAGTCCTTTTATTATACATATAGAAAAAATCAAAGTAATTTCATAAGGAAAAAAAAAATCAAAGTGGATAAGCTTGCGTTTTGACTTTAACTTAACACCCTCGAACATCAATATTTTAAAAATAAATCGAACTGATTAGTAAAATTAAAAAATAGAATTTTAGTTAAATTTAGGTTGCATTAATTGAGCAGGTATTAAGTTTTTCTTATTTTATAAAAGCCTAAAAATATTATATTTTATTAAATCTAATTTTTTCAATATGTATTCTCATGAGAAAAAAAAATAAAAATATAATAGTTTGATAGATTATTATATTTAAATTGAATTGATGAAATTGATCTAATCGATTGATCTAAAAACCAATTCCAATTGATGAACTAATTTTTTACCCAATTTTAAAAACACCGTACAAGGCTTAACATAAAATTGAAGGTTCCAATTTGTGTATACATCATGCATAATTAGACTTAGAAAGGAAGGTTTTGAATTTATTTGAGTATGACTCGTGTAAAAGTCCAGCGACTTTTATTTTTAATTTGTAATTGACTTAATTATATTTAATATGTATGTAGCTTGAGTTTATTCTTAACTACTTTTTTTCTTTTGGAGAAAATTATTCTGAACTACTTGAACAAATTGTAATCTAAATCAAATTAAATTCAAGGGAAAAAAAATTTAAGAAAAAAAAGTAAGAGGTTTTAAAAGAAAAAGAAAAGGTAACCTTGAAATCTATGCACAACATGGACCACTCAAGTCTATTTTGCGCAATAGACTTGAATAATGTTTTGGGAAATTTTGTTTTGGGAAATTTTCACCTCCACTGTAGAATCAAAATAAATTATAAAACTACCTACAGCTAAAATTTAATACAAAACTACCTACATTTTTTCACTATAAATTTAATAACCACATTCTCACTACATTAGAACATAAAACTAAAATAAATAAAATTATTATTTCTTTAAGTTTTGCGGTCTCCATATATTTTCTACTAATGTTTTTTTGTTTTTGTTTTCTTGGAAAAACAAATTCAATAATGCTAGTTAAAATGCTAGTTAACTAGTTCAAACTGGTTTTTATATTTTCAATATATCTTTATTTAATTTTTTTCATCATATAATTTGCTTGTCAAATAACAAAAAATAATAGTGGAACCGAACTGGGTGAACCATTCAAACCGGCTGAACCCATAAATTTGAATATTCCATCCGATAATTAAACCAATAATCAAAATGTTAGCAAGGAAAAAGTAGTTGAAATTTTAATTCCTTGAAAAACTATAACAAATACAATACATAGAAAGCACTAGCCGTTACATTTGAAAATGCATATCCAAAAACTGGCCGAGCGACATGTTGGTATACCACAGGCGTATATCTAGTTTCTGGCATTTATAATATATCTTCATAATATATATACACACATCTCCATTGTCTTCTCAACAATCAATCTTCCATAATCGAAACCGGAAAACCGAAAAATAATTTTTATTATTCGTTCCTCCAAATTTTGAAGAGCGGAAGTGTCAAAAACTAAAAATAATCATCAACAGAGATGCTTAAATCCTCTTCACCGTTCATATTCTGATACTGACTTCCATTCCAATTACCCGCAATGTCATCCCATCCAGGCTCTGAATATTGAGGAAGATTATTATTATTATTATTATCATTGCTATTATTATTAACATTGGCTTCATTAGCTTTGCTCAAAATCATCTGAGCATCAATGGCCATGCCAGCATCAGAAGCAGCTTTTTGTATAGACTTAGGAGACATATCAGCTCTAACACTTTTATAAGGCAGCATTAATGGGAAGTTTAAACCACTATCACCTCTTAAACAATAAGAAGCAACATCATGAGCAACAGCAGCAGCTTCAGCTGATGAATATGAACCTAACCATAGTCTTTCTTGTGACCCCGGAACTCGAATCTCCGACACCCATTTGCCCCATTTTCGCCGACGAACGCCTTTGAATTTCTTCTGATCTGGGCTAGTACTGTTGTTATTGCTTGTGCTACCGCTCATTTTTTG
>CANXYA010685265.1:0-13042 GCA_948193465.1 Acalypha hispida
TAAAACCAACGAAAGCTTCCTCAACTACGCGAATGGAATACGTAATGCCAGCCACATTGACTTTAACGATTCCATCTATAGCTTCTGAAATTGATGTGGGAACTCTTGCTGCATCGAAGCTATGTTTTTCTTTAGTAGACCTGTCCATATTGACATAATTACCCCAAAGATTACAGACACTGTTGAATCATGCGATGTCTCAGAGGTGCAATGGCACTCCTTCACACCTCAACCATGCGTAGCGCTTTGAACATGTGTCTCTCGGCTCCCATTTCTTTAATTTTTCGAAGATGCGTGAGACCGATTCGTAACCTATCTCTTGTAGTGCCAGAAGATCTTCATTCGATTTGAAAGTGATTAGGAAGAGGTTTCCTCCCATGGCTCAAATCTGACAATCGATGAAACAGTCAGCCCAAATTCTTTCTTCCAACATTTTGGGCTCCGATGGGTAACGACACTAAGCCATGAGACTTCGACGAAGCCATTCAGCATTCACAGCAGTCAGTGGAATAGTAATTTCCGCCTTGATTGAATTAACAGGTAATTTCTTCTTCGAAACATGATTTGCACTTCTAAATAGGATCTCTGGTCTCGAAGTTTGAAGGCTTTTTTAGGGAGGAAGGATACTGTTGGTTTACAAAGAGGGATAGTAGATGAGGGCAATTTCTGAGAGCTAGAATGAGCTAAGTATACAGACAAACGATTCCCCAAAATACTGTAACCATTAAGTTTCTCTATCGATCGAATCAGTGATGAGCTCTGCTTTAATTTTACGAAGCCGAATCTCCTCCCTGATTTGTTTAACCGATTGGGAATAAATACTTGGAGGACTTTTTCATACTTAAGGAAGAGATTGCGTAGTTCAATTCTGGGTAAATCAAAAGGAATATTACCCACATAAACGCTAACAACAGAAGGGGAATCAGAAGGTGAAACAGGGGAGGGGAAGGAGTTATTTGGAAACCCAAATTTTGGGCCAGAACGGAGAAGAGTTGCAGGAAGAGATTTAAGATTATAAGGTGAATAAGGTTTGTGTGATAGTGATTGAGAAATTTTGCCGACGGGATACATAACGGCGGTGATTGGAGGGATTGATTTGTAACGGATTGAAGATGAGGTGGTTTTCAAATGTAATGGCTAGGAGTTTCAGAGTTTTTTTTGAGAGAGAGAGAAATTCGTAAGTTTTACCGTTTGAAATTTTTTTTCTTCATGAAAATACAATCATAAAGAGTCAACGAATAATATAGTTTTTAAAAAGGCAAATTCTAGGGTACCCCGGTACACCGGTGTCCCTGTGACGTCATCCACCGAATTGATGCCAAGTGTACGCAAGTGCCATGTAAGTGCTTATGTGGACACTTAGTTGTCTATTTCAAACAAGAATAACTTACAAAACTATTTCCCAAAGGAAAATAATGAAATTAACATCCAAACACCACCCAAAAAAAATTAACAATTTAAAAAAAAATCTTGGCAAAATATACAACATTAAAATCAAACACTTATAAGAAATTTCGGTATTAACTCACGAAAATTTTCGGGTAAAACAATCTTCTTTCTGGGTACGACAACAATCAAATTTTGTGAGAGACAATGAAGTTAATGTTTAAGAATCCGTTTAATAGAAGTTCAACAAACAATGGCAATGAATCATGGCAAAACTGATTTTAAAAGTCTGATGATTATTTGAACGAGTTCATCAGCTTCAATAGTGAGTATTAACAGAAGTTCAAGAGGCATGGTTGAACACTGAAAAAGCGATTGGAAAAGTCTGCTGATAACAATCAATTCGAAGTTCATCAACTTTAATGGTGAGCTTAGAAGTTCTGGCAATTTGAAATTACTCCAAAGGTGAATATTTTTCTGCTGAAACTTAGCCAATCATTTGTTTCCATTGATTTAGATTAATGTTACATGATTTACTTCATAGTTCTAAAGTGCCAAATCAATCTGTTTGACAATTTGTTCATCCGTGTCATGTCTATGGTGTGCCTTTGGAATGACAGAAGATTGAGTTTTTAGGGGAACAACAACAATGATTCATTCATATGGCTGATAGAGATGGAAAATTCATCATTAAATATGTCTTTATAAGCTTGCATATTATAAAATTTTGAGGAGTTTATGCTTGTAATTAAGAAAATATAGATTAAATATATTAGATTGTGTAGAACTACTAGAATAGAAAATTAGAATGAAAACTAGAACTGTAATGAAATGCATCTGCTTTGTGAATCAAACGGAAAAAATATGGCATCTAGAAAGTAAGTTTTGGAGTCTTGAGCTTCAGATGTCTTATTTTTTTGATGAGTAGTTCTTTAAGTTCACTAATGCATAAGTCAATTTATCCTATTATCTGTCCTATTCTAATGTTGAAAAAGGATCTTAGAATCGAAACATATGCACAACTTGAAATGGTGCACATTCAATTCCTTGAAAAAGTTTATGATCAAATTTTTTGCCCCATAATGGATTTCATGGTTATCCATGTTTTACTAATTCAATGACCATTTTTCCATTTTCTCTGCATTGTTTACGATACCTATGATTCACTCTTCATCCATGCATGTAAAGTTTTCTATTTCTGGAAGGATTTATCTTCTTCTCGAGGAAGAAGAGTCAATATTTATCTTATTTGGTAATTGAAGTCAAAATTTGAGCTAATTTTCTTTTTGGAATGACCACCTCCTATTCCCCAAATGAATTTGACCACATATTTGTCAAGTGTTTGAGAAGATAAATCGACACCCTAATTTCCAAATTAAATTATACCATTTCCAAAAATCATAATTCTTCTAATGTCCCCTTATCCCTCTTATATAAACGTCTCCATCTACATCTAATCACTCAAACTCTTTTACCCCTTTAATTCAATACAAATTGTCTGTTAAGAATTCTTCCAAGATGAATTTTGGTGAGTTTATTTCTAATGATTTAGTATTTATTTAAATTTATGTTCTTGGTATTTATGTTCGTAGTACATGTGATCTGAAATTTTTGTACTATATGTCAAGATGAAAATTCAGAAATGCGCTTCTTTAGTGTAATTAAGGCTGTTGATATTCTTTGAAATAGGATTGTAAGCATTATTCTGCTTGTAATATAATGTCAATGTGATTTTAAAAAACTAAGATTTCATGATGCAAGTAATTGCTTAATTTTTACTTTCTTTTGTTGTAGCATTTGCCTAGAGATTTGTCCGGAAATTTGTCCACTTGCTAACTGACTTTGTCACAATTGTGACTCATGATGGCCAGTCAACAGTGACTTTGGAGACCATAACAATTCCCACTTGACTGAAGGTATAGAGGAGTTCTGTGAGTATTATAATATCAGGGCATCTTCTAGAACCATGCTGATCATGAAATTCCAATCCGACTTCTTTGAGCTCAGTGCCTCTGTGGTGGATGCTGCTACTCGGATTGAGATATATTATAGGAGGAACTTCCCCCCTCGAGAGCACATTCCATATTTTGTTTGCATAAGCCCCTTCTTCTTCATTGGTCTGGAGCTTGGCCATTTGGAAAATTCAATTGTGGTAAGAATTATATTCCTTGAATAAGTAAAATTGTGTTTTAAAGTGATGTCCTAGTTAATCATCCTTTTGGTGTCCACAGCCAATACCCAGTAATATTGTTGAAGTCGCTCAATTGAATAGGCCATGTGAAGTTCTTTTCCAGTTCTTCAATTTTGCCTCACACATCTAGATTAGTGAATCTCAAGGCCAATGGTGCTTCCGCAACGGGTTCTCAGCGTTCCTACGTTACCATCACATTATAGTTGGAGATGAGATTGGATTCGAGTGGCTTGGAAATAATGAATTTTGATGCCATGTTTACAAATGGCTTTCCAATCGTAGGAAAGTGATGAAGAACTTCATTGTGGTGCTTATTTCTGGAACTTTCTTTCTGTTAAAAGCACCATTGGAACTGTCTTTATATGGTCTCTTATGACCTAGTTTTATGTTCAACTCTTCTTGTTATTGTCTTCGTCAGTTATTGGTGTGATTTTTGAATTTTCATTAATAAAAAAGATGTTTCAGATCTTTTGCCAAATTTTTTTGCCTTATTGTTTACTTCTGTTTATAATCTTTGTTCAATGGTGCTTTTTAATTACAATTTTGTCTATGATTATGAAAGCGTTGTCATTAAAAAATAAATATGAACACATAAGTAAGGCTCATAAACATATAATTTTAAAAAGATTAGAATAATCATCCACAAAGATTAAAAGGAAAGAAAAAGAAAATGAAGTTATGTATAAGAATGGCCCTGATAATGTTAGATGTTTGAGGCAAGTTAATGAGACTTTTATACTTCATTTGTAAAATTAAGTTAGAGAGAACGAGGAAAAAGATTGCTCTGCATGTTGAATTTCAAAGAAATTAAATTGATTCTCATTAATTTATGGTCATCAGAATTACAACATATATATACAAGAGAAGGATCAACTATAAATCAGGTGAAGATCAAATAAAATATATGCATACTACACTTGAATTCAAAATGAATTTGAAAAAGAATCATGGAGAGTATCTTGAGAATCATGGAGAGTATCTTAACATCTTAACATCCCCCCGCAAGCCAATGAGTAGAAGGAACTAAGCGTAGCTTGGAGGTGAAGAACTGAAAGTTTCGTACACTCAATGGCTTGGTAAAGATGTCTCCAATCTGATCTTTAGTGGAAAGAAAACCAATCTTGATGGCACCTTTAGCTACCTGTTCTCTAACAAAATGATAGTCAAGTTCGATATGTTTGGTTCGTGCATGAAATACTGGATTGGAGGACATGTAAATAGCTCGAATGTTGTCACACCACAAGATTGACGGTTGCTTGTATGGAATGCCAATTTCGCAAAGTAAGGATTGCACCCAAAGTAGTTCAGCTGTGGTGTTGGCAATGGCTTTGTTTTCACTTTCAGATGATGATCTCTCAACCATAGCTTGTTTCTTAGCACTCTAGGAGATGAGGTTATGCCCAAGATAAATTGCATAACCATTAGTGGATCGTCTGTCATCAAGACACTCTCCCCAATCACTGTCTGTGAAGCATTGAATTTGAGAGCTAGGGTTTCTGTCGAACCAAAGAGAGTGAGTGATGGTATGCTTGAGGTACCTGAGCAACCTTTTTACAGCAGTCCAGTGTGCATCAGTTGGTGAATGCATGAACTGGCAAAGTTTGTTAACTGTGAAGGCAATGTCAGGCCGTGACAGTGTGGCATACTGAAGTGAACCAATGACCTGACGATACAATTCAGCATTTGCAAATGGAGAACCAGACTTGGTATGGAGAGGAGGAGTGGTTGCCATGGGAGTTAAACAGCCAGTGGAATCGTGCAATCCAGTTTTCTTGAGAAGATCACGAAGGTATTTCTGTTGATGAATAAAAATACCTTTGTCTGTGTGGTGCACTTCAATACCAAGAAAGAACTTCAGTGTGCCAATGTCCTTGACTGGAAACTCATTTTTTAGTTTGCCTAAAAAATGATCGATGAGAGCACTGGAGGAGCCTGTCAAGATTATATCATCAATATAAATAAGCATTAGAATAAACCAAGCTCTAGGTGCCTACTTTTGATGCAAGAAATCCCAGGTGTAGCAAGAATTGACTGAGCCGAGTAAACCAAGCTCTAGGTGCCTGCTTGAGTCCATAAAGGGACCTGTGTAAACTGCATACATGCTCAGGTTTAGACTTGTCCACAAACCTTTGAGGTTGCTCCATAAAAACCTGTTCTTCCAGAAAACCATGTAAGAAGGCATTAGAGATATCAATCTGGATAAGGAACCAGTTATGCATGGATGCTAGGGAAAGATCAGACGTATTGTAGTGGCTTTAAGAACAGGGCTGAATGTTTCTTTGTAATCAATACCACCGATTTGATTGTACCTCTTAGCTACAAGGCGAGCCTTATATCGGGATATAGTGTGATCAGGGTTCCGTTTGATTTGGTATATACATCTATTGCCAACCACATTTTGATTGGGAGGACAAGGGACTATATGCCAGGTATCATTGGCAATTAGAGCATCAAACTCATTCTGCATTGCATCCTTCTATACCTGGTGTTTGGATGCCTGAGTGAAGGAAGTAGGTTCATTTTGAGGGTTATCCTGAACTTGAGTGAGATGAGCTTGATCAGGGTTAGGTTTCGAATGCATAGTGGAGTGACGAAGAATCATAGGATGTGTACGTAGAGAAGGTTGAGGAATGGGATTGTATGAAGAGAAATCAACTACGAGAGAGGGAGTAGAAGGAGAGGTGGAGTTTGAAATAGAGTTGGAGATTGAGGAGGTGATCTCGGGTGGAGAATTAGAATTTGAATGAGATTTGGATTCTGAGAGAATATTGTGAGGATGAGTTGGAGATAAAGTAGGAGATTGAGACGTAGAAGTAGGATGAGAATCATGTGAAGATTGTGAATTTGAATTTGAATTGAAATTGGATGAAGTGAAAGGAGATAAGGATAAGAGAGACATACCTGAGGGATTTGAATGAGCATTAGCTGTGAGCTGGAGCCAAATCTCTTTATCCGAAAATTGAGGAGAAGTTGAGGCACTCAAAGGTACCTTTTGAAAGGGAAATTTTCCTTCATTGAAATGGACATGCCGTGCAATGTAAATATGACCAGTTTCAGAATCAAGACACCTATGACCGTTATGCATGGTGGAAGGGCCAAGATAGACACAACCTTTTGTTCTAAAGGAAAATTTGTGACGATTATAAGGACGAAGAAGGGGGTAAACATAGCAACCAAAAACTTTTAATTGACAATAGTTTGGAGTTGAATTATAGAGAAAGAAATAGGGAGACTTGTGATGAAGTACAGGAGTGGGCAGACCATTAATGAGTGAAGTTGCTGTATCAAACGCATAGGGCCAGTATTTGAATGGGATTGAACCATGAGCCAGAAGTGTGAGACCAATGTCTACAATGTGACAGATTTTTCGTTCAGCTACACCATTTTGCTCGTAAGTGTGAGGGCAAGCAAGTCGATGTATAATACCGTGTTGGTGAAGAAAGGAAGTTAATTTCTGAAATTCTCCTCCACCATCGGATTGAAATGCTTTTATGGAGCAATGAAACTGATTTTGAACATAAGCTTTGAAATTGACAAATATTTGATAAACGTCATTTTTATTTTTCAAAAAGAAAATCCAAGTGAATCTGGTAAAGTCATCCACAAAGATTACAAAATATTTGAAACCCAAATTGGATTGAGTGGGAGATAGTCCCCAAACATCAGAGAAAACTAGTTCAAATGGTTTCTTTGAATGATGAGAAACAGACGCTAAAGGAAATTTACAGAACTTGCCTAACAAACATGAGTCACACTTAATTACATGATCCTTATTTGACACAGAAATATAGTTATTGGATAAGACTCGACGAGTGACTTGATTATGAGGATGCCGAGCCTCGAGTGCCAAGTAGAGAAGGGTACTTTGTCGGCCAGAAAAGCTTGATGTGAATCCATGAAATGGTATAGCCCATGCTCATTCACGCCCCTCAGGAGTTCACGCTTGGTTTGCTGATCCTTAATGACAAAGAAAGAAGGCTAGAATTCAAAGAAACAATTATTATCAATGCACATTTTTTGAACAGATACTAAGGGCTTAGAGATTTGAGGCACACATAGAGTATTAAGCATAGCTAAGGTATGATTGGAATTAGAAATGGAGGAAATACCAGAGTGAAACCTGCACCATTACCAACAACTAACTGATATCATGTCGTGTACTTCTGAGGCTGATTGAGTGATCCAAGATCAGGTGTGATGTGGGAAGTTGCACCCATGTCTGCTACCCATGGTTGAAATGCCATATGAGCTTGTTGTGGAGCCTGGAAAGTAAGATTGGCCCGAGGGTGAGCTGGATATGCCAAATGAGCTTGCTGTGGAGCCATGGGAGGAGGTTGCGAGGTGGTGTGATTGAAGAAGCTTGGTGCATGAGGCTGGCCAGTGTTGTAGTGCTGAAAATGTCTTGGACATATGTTGGCAGTGTGATTGTGAAGGCCACAGATTTGGCATCCAGAGGTATTGGTTTTCCATTTACCTTTCTTGAAGTTGCTTTGTGATTGGGGAAAACTTGATCGAGGGTTATTGGAGAATGGGGAGGAAGAGTTGTGAGAATCAGGAGATGAATGATTGGATTGTAATGGAGGAGGCTTGTAGGCTACGTGAGCAATGGGAGGATCTTGGTGACTCTTCAAACGTATTTCATGAGACTGGAGTTTGGCAAGAGGATCATTAAAAGAAAGAAGATCAGGCTGCTGAATAAGGATAGGAATAATGCTCAAGAATTCAGCACCAAGATTGAGAAAAACTATGAAATTGAATTCAGCATTGGTGAGTGGTTTTCTTGCAGCAGCAAGTTGGTCAGCTATTCCCTTGGCTTTGAGAAGATATTGGCTTACGGTTAAGTCATTTTTCTTTAAATCTTGTAGCTCAAGATGGAGTTGAAGTTTCTTGTGAAGTGAGATGGCACCAAAAGTGGATGCAAGTGTATCCCAAACTGCTTTGGATGAAGAGCAGTTCGTAATATACAAAAATATTTCTTCTAAGAGTGATGAAAGAAGCCAAGATAATAGAAGTTGATCACGTTTGAACCAAACTTGGTAGTCTGGATTAACAGTTGGAATGTTTTCTGTGAGAATGGTTTGAGGTGGTGATGGTTTCGATCCATCAATAAATCCGAGAAGGTCTTGTGAATTGATTAGGGGTGTGATTTGTGTCTTCCATGTGAGGTAATTTTGAGAGTTTAGCTAAATAGAAAAGTTTACATTTGCTGAAGAGGGATGCGAAGTAGTTGCTGCAACAATTTGCAGATTTGGATTGGCTGCCATTGAAGTGTTATGTGATGAAGATGAATGTGATGAATTACTGGTGTGATGAAGGTGAATGGGAATGGAAAAGCTCTGATACCATGTTGAATTTCAAAGAAATTAAATTGATTCTCATTAATTTAAGAAATTACAACATATATATACAAGAGAAGGAGCAACTATAAATCAGGTGAAGATCAAATAAAATATATGCATACTACACTTGAATTCAAAATGAATTTGAAAGAGAATCATGGAGAGTATCTTAACATCTTAACACTGCATGCATTGTCAAAGCAAAAGTTGTTATGGGAGACAACTCCTATCAAAAGAACATTTTCCTAGTACGTTATTTTATAAAATTTTTATAATTCCGTCGCAAAAACGCTTCTTTTTTTGTAGTGAAATGTTATTTTATTTAATTTTCATAAATTCAATTAAACTGACCGAACAGAACCAAATCAAAAATTTCTGTTCACAGAACTGATGGTTTAACTCATAAAATAGTTTAATTTGATTTAATTTGTGGGAGCCGTGGTTTGCTTTGGTTTTGGTGATTTCATCACCGAACCGTACCGTGCTCGTCCCTATATTTATGTCATAATATTTCATACTTTACATGGAGTAGCTTATAACTTAAATTACAGGCATGACACAAATTATTTGAACATTATTTGAAAAAGATTATTTGAACATTATTTGAACATTTTTTTAAAATTTTTAAAATTTAAATTGTATAGTCACTTTATATATATATTTGAATTATAATGCACTATTTAAATTCATAAATTTATTTAAATATGTATTTAAATTTTTAAATAAATTTATGAATTATGACTATAATTTGTATTCACACGTTAAAATTGATTTAGTTGTTAAAAATATTGTTAGGAATGGTAAGAGTGGAGGACGATGACTGGTTAAAAGAAGACTTGGCTAGTCTCTGAAGTTTGAACATTCAACTTTCACGTGTTATTTTTTCTATGTTTGAGAGAATTATTTATGATTAACAATAGTAAAGGAAAATATCAACTTGATAATTTCTCAACCACGAGTTGGTTAATTAATGAACCTCAAAAATACATCAGCAAACAACTAGGATTTTTTTTAGAATCATCTAATTACACAAATAAGTATTTAAATTAGAGTAGAACTTTGAAGATGGTAAACTTTAATTAATTAAATCTTTAGGTTCTATTTTTTTTGAAATATAAAAAAAAAGATAGTTTTGAAATTTTTCAATATTTGGCCCATTCACAAAAAATAAGTCTATAATTTTATTTTACTGATCAATGAAAAATTAAGCCAATTTTGAGAATAAAAATTTCGATTAAAACTACTTTATTTTTTTAATAAGAAAATATTTTTGTTGATATAATCTATCAAAAAGAAATGTTTTGTTGATAATTTTTATAAAAGGAAAACCCTTTAGAAAATCATTTTTCTTAAACATTGAAATCATAATATTAATTTAAAAATTATATAAATATATTAATGTTCCAACCATCTGTAATAACTTTAGAACATCACAATTCACCACACAGATCAATTGTCAATCATGGACTGATCATCACTTTTTTCATTACTTTAAATATTTAGTTTGAAAATATGTTTTTTGAATGTTCTAAATGCTTTATTAGTTTTTCATTAAAAAATATTGATGAATAATTAATGATTCATTAGTTTAACGTTGAACATCTCTGAATGAGAGGTCTAGAGTTTAATTTCACATCGCTGAATATAAAAAAAAAATGTATTGATGATATTGTTATTAGATCAATATTATCAAACATTTTCTGTCAATTTCATCAAACAATATGGAATAATTTATTTTCTCATAAAATATTTTCAAACAAATGGAAGAAAATCATATTGCTACCTATTAATTGTACCACGAATTTTGTCATTTGAACTAATTATACATGCCAAGTAAAAGAACGAGAGACTAAAACGACAGTTAATATGTACAATCTTAAAAGCATTTACTAGCATCCTCATAATCAATACTTCGATAAAACTCCATTTCCATTTCCATGGATGTAAAACTAATGCTTGTTGTAAATTTTTTATTACTAATACTATCATCAACAATTGCAGCAGTCACTGGTCAACACACCTGTTACTTGTTCCGATCAACGCTGTGGAAATGTACGAATCCCATTTCCATTCGGATTAGAAGGTAACAATCTCAGTCCAACCTTCCTCATCACTTGCAAAAATGACGTGCCATACCTTTAAGATTCAAATATTAAAGTTTCAAACATAAGTTTAGAAGAAGGTCACATAGAACTCATGAGTACTGCAGCCCGAGATTGCTATGATCAGTCAGGCAATCCCAAAATAGTAGAAGGATGGTTGCTGATATTATCAGACTTTAGCATCTCTGAACATCATGATCTGTTCACAGTTATTGGCTGTGATAGTTATGTAAATATCCAAGGCTTAAGAGGCAACGAAAAGTTACCATACAGTTCTGGTTGCTTTTCTCGTTGTTCTCAACCGGAATTTTTCGACAATTCTTCTTGTTCTGGGAGTGGATGCTGTCAAATGAAGATTCTTGCTGTCAAAGGAAGATTCCTGATGGATTATATCGCGCTAATGTAACCGCATTTAGTTTTAATAATCATAGAAATATTTCTTATTTTAATAATTGTACGTATTCTTTTATTGTCAGTAGATTCAATTGTAGCTTTAGTTATCTTGAAAATATAACGTTAAATCAAGAATTTCCTATGCTACTTGAATGAAAGACTGATGCTCAGCTAGGGTATGTCTGTGAGGCTCATGCTAACAAAATTGATGATTCAGAAGAACTTGAAATTCCGGGGTATCGTTGTAAATGCGATGAGGGTTTCTCTGGGAATCCTTATGCTGAATGCACAGGTAATTTTTTTCGTTTTACTGCTTTAGTAACTTTTTTTACTCGCACGATTTTGAAGAAATTAGTTTAAAATGTAACTAAGACTCATGCTAAGATACAATTGTTTTATTTTTTCAATCATACATTCTTTGACTTTAATTAGTTAACTAGAATGTTTCAATCCTTCAATTTTTGTTTTCTGGACTAATTATATATGACGTTATTTTTATGTAGTGAATTTGTTACGTTAATTTGTGCTAATTTTGAGTTTCTAATTATTAATAATTTTGAAATAATGATTAATAATTAATTCGGGGAACATAATGGATTTTTCTTGTTAAGTTAACTAAATTCTTAGAGTCTAAAAAAAAATTAAAATATGAAAGATGATAGTAATAGCTTACCATAATCAATGTGCATAAATTAGTCTTTCTCAATACATTTCATCTCATTGGCTTTTGCAATGAGAACGTTTTTACCGCCGGTGTAGTGCATTCCCCGTAAATTATTTAATTTTTCATGAATTCAATGGGAACTCCTATATGTTTCCCTCTATTAATGAACACTAAATTTTGGGTAGAAATTCTAGTCCTTCATGAAATCAAAACCGCGTCTGACTTATATATATGAGAATTTCTGCTATACGAAAAGATTATAGATTTATATATGGTGTATAAGAGCTAATTTTTTTTGTTTTATGACTTATCAAAAAGTGATTTTGTTTTCAAATTTATGAATAATGTTGCAGATGTCAATGAATGTGAACCTGGTTACAATAATAACTGTTCGCGGGAAGGTGTTTGTTATAACTTTGATGGATATTACACTTGCTCTTGCAAAGTGGGATACCGCGGTGATGGATTAAAGGAAGGCGAAGGCTGTCAACGAGATGAATTGCCTATTATTCCTATTTCCCTAGGTAAACAATTCATTTATTTTTATCTTGCATGTATCTTCCTGATGAATTTTCTGTGCGACCAAGTTCTGAAATGCGTGGTCATATGAGTTAAAAAACATATTACTTAATTTGCGTTTATTTTAGGTGTTGGAATTGGCTTTATATCGTTGGTTGTGGCTAGCTCATGGGTCTACTTGATCTTCAGAAAAAGAAAGCTCATCAAACTTAAAAGAGAAGTTTTTTAAACAAAATGGTGGTGCTCTTTTACAAGAAAAGCTTTGGGATCAAGAAGGAACGTTTCTCTGCAAAAATCTTCACTGCTGAGGAATTAATGAAAGCCACTAATAATTATGATGAAAAGAGTATCAACAGGAAAGGAGGTTTCGGAACTGTTCATAAAGGAATTCTATCAGACGGTAGAGTAGTTGCCATCAAGAAGTCGATAATAGTAGATCAAGGTCAAA
>CANXYA010688050.1:0-11873 GCA_948193465.1 Acalypha hispida
TTGGTCCATGAAGATTCCCTTTTTCCAGCGGAGTTGCATAGCGCACGTGCGTTTGCCCGTGCCCTATGTATCTGAGCTGCTTCTTCATTATGGGCTTCTAAGCTTCTTGGGCTTTGATCCAACTTCATTTCAAGTTTGCTCCATAAACCGTTTTCTTCATTTATCACTCTATTTGCCCTATACAAAGAATTAAGCTTAACATAAGAGATTTTTCATTAAAAACCATAGCAAAACAATCAAGAATGAGGAGAATTAATAGGGAAAATGTGTGCAAATATAGCTCTTATCAACTATTTGTGCATGTATTTTGTATAATAAATTTCAAAGTCCTGCATTTTTTATTTTTTGGTATTGTTTATCCCGTGTGGTTGAAAATAATATTTTCGCTCAATTAGATAAAAAAATTAATTGACTATCATAAAATATAATTGATAAATGTATAAAATAACATTGATTCATTGAATATTAAATTTTATTCATTATCCGAAAAAATTCAATAAAGTGTCATTATTTCCCGCATAAAAATGCTTTAAAAGATAATCGGAACATTTTATGATTTAACCAAGTACAATTTAATAACTTTAAATAGTATATTTTACGATAAACTATTAATTTTTAAATTTGATTAAGCGAAAATGTTACTTTTGACCATAAAGGGGTAAACGGTAAGAAAAAAATCAAAATTTAGAGACTTGAAAATTGATTATTCAAGGGGCAAACAATTAATTAGGAGAAAATATAGGTAACAAATAGTAATTACCCTAAATAATATAATATATTTAAAGATTTTGTCTCAAAATTTATAATTTATTCTATGAGATTTTATTTTTTATTTACATTTTATATCTTTTTTTTTTGAGGTAATTAACATTTTTATATCTAAAACTGTAATTACTTGTAATTTTATAGTATTTTCAATAGTTATTTTGTTTCTTACGCCAAAGTTTGAACTAACTTTAAAAAAAAAATTCATAAAATATGTAAAATTCATTTTTTTGTTAAACAAATTTTTCGTTCCCTTCATAATTTTCATAAAAACGTATTTCAATTTGTTGAATTATGTTTTTCAAAAAAAGAAATATTTTGAGATGCTATCCACCAAAAATTAGTTTGTGCAGCATCTAGAAAAAAGTATTGTTAATTAGATGTACTATTTTTATTAGATTTATTTTAGTTGACTCTTTGTACTTTTTTGTCAAATTAATGTATATTTTCATATAAATGTAAAAAAAATGGGTAAAGTTGTTTCTTTTTCAAAAAATCTTTATAATTTTCATAAAATTGATATAATTTCTCTTGAATTATTAATCTTTTTGTTTAACAATGGTCAACTTGAAATTTTAACTATTTTGTGAGACTCAATTTGAATCTATATTTTATTTTACCTCAAATTGTAAATCATTTTCTCTATTAGAAAAGCTGCTTAAATCATATTATTTAGTTGTTAACCTTAATTATAATAAGCGTAAATTTCTAGTAAATAAATTCAGAAAATAAAAATTTCACTCACTTATTATATGTTTTTTACAGGTGCCTATTAAATTTTTATTATTTTAATAATTTTTACGTCTTCATATATCAAAAAAATAAAAGAATTATGATATCTAAATTTTCTGTATTATAAAATGTTTTTTTTGTGGTACCCCTGATATATACTGGTGTACTTGTAATTATTAGCCATTCAATTTTAAAATTTTAATTAAAAGGGAATCTCAACCGTTGATGACTTGCCACCGCACCTGCTAAGATAACTAAAATGAATTATGTTTAATATTATATTCTAAGTAAGAAACACTTTATTCAGGTTTCCAAACAAATTGGCGATAAAGAACAAATCAAACAAGCTAGACAAATCAAAATCAAAGAATATAATCTATTCACTCTATAATTTATCTTCTTCTTTTTCCCGATTATTTCTCCTATTTCGTTTTTTCCCCTTCATTCGAAATGTTAACTATAATTTTTCAGGGAGTTTCCTTTGAAAAATCCTTTTATTCGTTAAAAAACTAACACCTTTAATTTGTTTATTGTTTAGTCAATGTCCTAATTGATTTTTTTTTTACAAGGATCGAAATTTGTATAAATCTTTTAGATATAATATTTTTCTTTTAAGTGTGAGTTTGTTGTGATTGTTTTTATGTGAAATGGTTTATAGTTGGTTTTGTTTTAAATCTCTAAAACATTAAAAAAAATTGAATTTGGTAAAAAAGAGATTAAAGTAGAAAGGAATTGTAACACTCATACTATGTTTTATGAAAATCATGATATTTATGACATAAATAATATTTTATAATCTTAAAATCTCAAAATTATTTTCAAGTTTTAATAAAATACATATAAGCTTTCAAACGATATAAAAAACGTAAAAAGCGGATTTTGTTTGTAAAAGTTATACAAATTTAAAATTTGGAGGTCTAAACTTTAAGGACATGCCACGAGTTGGAACACAGCTTCACAAGCTTGTGTGCAAATCTGTGGGAGTTACTTATTTTTCAAGATAAAATTTTCTAAAAAAATCCGAAAAGGTCACAATTTGGATCACATCTTGTCAAGTTATGGCCCCAACCGTGGAAACTCTTGGAAAATCAATAAAAACACAATTTTGACAAATAACTTAATATAAATCACCAACAACTTTCCTCTATACAACACATACATATAATATCTATACCTGTGATTCACTTAATAAAAGGACCATCATATACTCACACAAATCTAACATAAACATAAATATTTATATCACAAACTCATCATTAAACATCTTAACATCCACATTTATGGTCTACTATAAACATTCTACTTTCTTTACAACCGTGAGGTAATTCTGCCATTGTAAATATCAAACTGAAGCAAGCAAGACAAAGCTCACAAGCTGAACTGAGTATAGCCAAAATCCATGTAAAAGATATTATACAGCTGGCCAAGACTCGTGGAATGCACAGACGGACAATCTACTCTATGACTTCTTTTCCTGTCCCTGAAAAATGATGAAAAATAGTAAACTTCCAATTTAGTAAAATAAATGAAAAACTTAGTAATAATTTCGTCACCAATGCATAAATTACTAAGCAATTTAACCTAAACAATAATGAACTTACCGCAATTAGATTTCACATATCATCTCATGCTTTTTAGCACAAATAACTAAATCATGAAAATAAACATCAACTGAGAGTACTATATACTCCACCGTGGAAGACTCACGTCAAACTACCAACAACTCATCGTGCATGATATAATAAGAGTTTTCCTAATTCCTCAATTCTAATTCTCTATGTAGTCACATATACTACAACTCTTTCTTTCTCTACGAACATTTACTCATTCCATGCTACTTATATAGTATCTCAGAGCACTTGCACATAACATCATTACAATTTAATTTTCAGAGCTCTTGCACATAACATCATTACAATTTAATTTTCACACTTTCTTATATCTTTACTTAGCTTATTTTTAGTTTCTCAACATAACAAATTATAACACAACAATTCATGAACAATTTCAATATGAAATTCACAATATCTCATGACATACAAAATACAATTCAATTATTCTCTTAACTCAATGTTCTACATGTAGATAATGAAATTTACTTACAATAATCTCAACCACAAGCTCTCAAGAAACAATTCATCAAATTAAAATTTCTATCTAGTAAGAATTCTCAATAAGTTCCCTTCTTTATTCTTCAAAATGGATTCACCCCTAAATCACCAAATTTAACCTACAAGTTCCCTATATCTCCAAAATTACAATTTAATTAGTAATTAATAAAAATTTCAAAAATTATAATGTTGAAAACTTACCTGATTTGAGTTTTGAGATAAACCCAAATCACCAAATCCTTTTTTTAACTCAATCGTAGGCTTTCTTTCTCTTTTTCACTCAAATTCCTTCTCAAACTTCTTGCATTTCTCGTTATCTTTCCTCTTTCATATCTCATTTTCTAAACTCTGAAGAACAAAAAACCTACCCACCTATTTTTTAGATTTTGACATCTAATCTAAAAAATTACCACTTAATCCCTTAATTCTAGCTTAACTTTCAAATGCACCTCATATCTTCCATACTTTCAATTTAATCACTTAATCAAACACAAACTTTTATTTTCTATCCAAATAAGCCCAAATGATTAATTATAACTTAATTTTAAAAGTTAAATGATACTAAACAACAACAACAACAACAACAACAACAACAACAACAACAATAATAATAATAATAATAATAAAAATAATAATAATAATAATAATAATAATAATAATAATAATAATAATAATAATAAATATACCAAGGGAAGACGTTACAAATCTCCCTCACCTAAAATATTTCGTATTAAAATATAAAGAAACTTACCTTTGTCGAGAAATAATTTCGGATATTTCTTCTTCATCTCTTCTTCTACTTCCCACGTGGATTCTTTTAGAGAATGATAATTCTCTTTAACCTTGACCATCAGATTTACGTTGCTTAATTTTATTAATCTCGTGCGGTCTGATATATCTTGGGCTAAATTTCCCTTGCTTTCTGAATCTCAAAATTCCTCTCCATGGAGAAACTCGTAGGAAATTTTTTTCTCTAACCTCATATTTCATCTCTCGTCTATGCTTGTCAACGTAACTCTATTGTCGATCTTGAGCCGCTTTCATGCATCTTCTTGCAATCTCCACTATCTCAACAGTTTCTTGAACAATTTATGGTCCCGATAATTGTCTTAAGCCTTCCATATCCCAACAAATGAGACTATGACAATTCCGACCATATAAAACTTCCTATAGAGCCAATTGGATACTTGAGTGAGAATTGTTGTTATACGTGAACTCCACCAAATGTAGTCTCTCATCCCAATTGTTGCCATACTAAAAAACACTCGCTCATAGCATATCTTCCAAGGTCTGAATTGTTCGCTCTGATTGTCTATAGGTTTATGGATGAAAAGTCGTACTAAAATTCAATCTTGTACCAAAGGCTTCTTGAAGACTCCTCTAAAATTGAGACATAAATCGAAGATCACGATCTGAAATAATGGAAATTGGAACTTCATGCAATCTCACAATCTTTGCGATATACAATTTAGCCTACTTATCTAATGAATCAGTCTGTTGGATTGCTAGAAAGTGAGAACCATTTGATAATCGATCGACAATTACCCAAATTGCATCATGCCGATAAAACATCCTCGATAACCCAACTACGAAATCCATTATAATGTTATCTCATTTCCATTGAGGTATGGAAAGTGATTGCAACTTCCTGGCTAGAGCTTGATGTTCCGCCTTGATCCGTTGATAAGTAACAAACTTAGTTATAAATTTCGCTATCTCTCTCTTCATAGCTTGCCACTAATAATTCCTTCGGATATCACGATACATTTTTATACTTCATGGATGGAAAGAATACAAGGCACAATGAGCTTCCTCCATCAACCTCAATCTTATATCTCCAATCTTTAAAACATAAACACAAGTTCCATTACAAAGCAATTCATCACCGCGAATCATAAAGTCTTTCCCTTTTCTATTTCTAACATTCTCCTTCATCTTGATTAAAAATCGATTTTGGTCTTGCGAATTCTAAATTTCCTCAATAATGATCAATTTCACGTGCATTGTTGCTACTAATGCATCTCCAATGGCTCCAAAATTCATATTCATTTCACGTAAAGCCATTAAATATTCGACATTGTAGCAAATCATACATTAACTCGTAGCCACTCCTTTCCGGCTCAACACATCTACCACTACATTAGCTTTTCCGGGGGTGATAATCAATCATACAATCATTAACTTTCAACAGCTCCATCCACCTTCGTTGCCTTAAATTAAACTCCTTCTGCGTTGGAATATACTTCAAACTCGTATGATCCGTAAGACTCTAAAAAGTCCATCCGAACAAATAATGTCTCCACATCTTCAAAGCATAAACGATCGCTGCGAATTAAAAGCCATACATTGGATAATTCATTTCATGGGTCCTTAACTGACGTAAAGCATAAGCGATAACACTTCCATGTTGCATAAGAATGCAACCCAAACCCAACTTTAAAGCATCGGTATACACCACGTATCCACCCAATCCTGAGAGTAACACCAAAATTGAATATGTCATTAACCTTCGCTTCAATTCCTCGAAACTCTCTTGACACTTGTCAGTCCAATCGAACCTTACATTCCTTTTCAATAAATTGGTCATTGGGCTTAGCTATCATAGAAAAATCCTTGACGAACTTGTTATAATGACCCCCCAATCCAAAAAAAAAACTCCTCACCTCTTACACATTCTTTGGAGGTTCCCATTCCATCACCGCCTTGATCTTAGAAGAATTCGGTTGAACTCCCTCCTTTTTTACCACATGATCGAGGAATAAAATTTCCTTTATTCAAAATTCATACTTAGTAAACTTGGCATACAATTCCTTTTCTAGTAAAACGTGGAGAACTTTTTACAAATGAACTTTGTGTTCCTCCCGATCCTTGGAAAATACTAAGATATGATCAATAAACACGATTACAAAATAATCCAAGAATAGTTGAACTACTTTATTCATGAAGGCCATAAAGACCGCTAGGGCATTCATTAACCCGAATGGCATTACCACAAACTCAAAATGGCCATAACGGGTACGTAAAGCGGTCTTCGAACTAGAAGATTCTTCTACTCGCAATTGCCAATATCCACTTCTTATATTAATCTTTGAAAACACAATGGCTCCTTTAAGTTGATCTAGCAAATCATCAATTCGCGGTAAAGAATACTTATTAGACCCAAACACAACATTTTGCGTAGATTCAAAGGTCCAATATTGTTTAAACATCCAAAGCATTTACATAAAACACATCACGGATTCCAAGAACCAAATCAACAACATAACAAATAGGCATTTATTCAAGAAATCACCATACATAAGATCACAATAACTAACCTATGCACTAGTCCTAATTTTAAAAAATGAGCAGAAATGGGCAAAAGTGAATGAAAATTGAATTTTTTTTTAAGAATTTAACGTGCCAAATCAACAAAAAGCAACAAAAAATGTTGCAAATCAACCAAAAAGTTACGAGATGCTCCCCCCCAAAAAAAAAACAATGCATTGTCCTCAATGCGGGAGGGCACACACAAATGAAAACCAAAATTGTGAGGTTTCGGGATCCAAACTCTTGTGGGGATGTTCCTCCACACTTAAGCTCTAATCATGCTCAAGATATGCCTTCTCTATAAGAGTGATTCCTACATAAAAATTTAGTACCAAAAACCGAACACAAATTATTAACACCTATACTACTATTATTCACAAAAACCAAAATTGGATGCTAATTTTAGGTCTTTAGGTTGACCTTGTTACCGTTATCAAATGCTCAAGAAGTAGCTAAAAATGACCTTCCAAGCAAAAGAGGTATGGCATCATCCTCTTCCACGTCTACAATCACAAAATCCACAAGAAAAATAAGTTTTCCCACCTTGGTAGGAACATCATCTACCATTCCAAGGGGGTACTTAAACATTTTATCCGACATGGACAACACAATTCTTGTAGGCTTAAGTTCACCTATGGCCTAAGATTTGAAAACCGAATATGGAATTAGACTCACACTAGCCTCAAGATCACAAAGAACCTTATCAATTTTAACCATTCCTATAGCACAAGGGATCAAGATCCTTGAGTTTAAGAGGCATCTCATAAAGCAAGGATGGTGCATCGCTAACGAGAGCAACCAAACCTTGTTCCTCGAGGTGACTCTTGTGCTTAAGCATTTCTTTGAGAAATTTCACCCATGAAGGCATATCACAAACAACTTCAAGAAATGGTAAAGTAATAGTGATTTGCTTCATATAATCAAGGAATTTCCCAAATTGTGTGCCCAAGTTTTGTCTAATCATTTTTTATGGAGAAGGAATAGTGGAAGGGTTTACCTCAAATTTTTCGAAAAGTGGAGGCATGCCAGGAGTGATTGAAGAGTCATCCTTAGCTTTGGTGACCAATTCCAATGTGGGTGCTTCTTTTTTCTTTCTTCATCCTCCACTTGAACCGCCTCCCACGAAGACATAAAATCTAATACCCTAACTTGTTTGCCACTTAGAGTAAAAATGGTCTTGCATGAGGCTTTTGATAGGGTGCTCCGGTTGAGAAGGTAGCTTTCCTTTTTCTCTTGAACTTGACTCGGCCAAAATGAGCAATTTGTGACTTAAGTGACCAAGTATGTATCATAAGTTGGCAAAGCTTATCATCCAACTCCCTAAACTTTAATTCATTTACTTGATTAATAGCACGTTGATCTTCTATGAATTGCTTAAGGAGGTCTTCAAGCTCCAAAGTAGGAGGTGGTTGGTCGAAAACTTACATATGGTTTAGTTGTTGAAGAATAACTCTTTGGAGGTCCAATGCTTGGGCTACTTCTTATTGTGGAGTCATAGTAGCGGGTGGTTGAGAGAATTGACACTCACATTGTTGTTGTGGCTCCCATACCGAAACATATGTATTCACTTAGTGATAGGAACCGTTGTCGGGGTAGCCTTGCATTAAGTACACACTGTCATTAGCATTAAAGGAACACTCCATATATCCTTGGTTGCCTCCATAACAATCACAACCCATAGGAGCTAAGTTCACATAATTATCCTCCTCGAGAGTGGGTCTCTTAAAGGTCTTCGTAAGAGCATTAAGCTTAGCTTGAAGGTCGTTGATAGCCTCTTCTTCAATAGACCTCTCGCCTCTACCATATGACTTGTAATAGACAAGATTCTCCATTTCTTGTAAAGGCATAATCGACTCTAGGAATGTACCTATGCAAATACTTGAGAAAAGAAGTCAATAGCGGGATGAAGGGCACAAAATTAGACTAACTTGTGACCTTCAAAAAAGAAGACTAAAAAAAGACTTAAAAAGACAAACAAACAAAAACATAAATAGAAAAAAATTCACACAAAAACACAAAATCAAACAAACTATGGGAAATAAACTATGTACAACAACTACTAAACACTATCATGGCCTATCCTTAGATTAAAACTAAGGTCCTCGGGAATGCCTCCAAAATTTTAATAGATTATTTGCTAACTGCTCAAATTACGCACATCCGTGATATGGATATGGGAAACTCGATTTTGATCTTAGGGGCCTTAGCATTCTAGGGATAAGCACAAGGCAATATCTCAGAGTAGCTCAGAAATAAAAAATAGAAAAGATAATTTGATTTAAACAGATAAAAACTAAATAAGCATAATAAAGCAAAACAAGTGGAGAACCCTCAACAACAACCTTAAACAACCACAAAGATCACAAGTGGGTAGCAAAGGACAATGCATGCAAACATGAAGAATATTGAATAATAAATGAATGTAAACATTAAGATGAATATCGGGAGTCTGATAGTGACAAAAAATTGAATCTCATCTCTAAGAAAATGATATTGGCATGCTAATGGTCCTAAAGCAAATCTCTCTGATAGAAGGAGTAAATACACTAGCATGTAAAATGAGGCACATAACAATACCGCCAAATCCAATCGAATGGACTTCGCACAATCTTTTACTACGATATCAAAACGAGATAATACACGATGGTTTAAGAATAACTCAACTCTCATATATCGCTAAACCTACCAAACATGCATACGGGTTGATCAAACGCGTAAACAAGCAAATCCCGAACATTTAGCAACCAAACATTAACCGAAATCATCAATCAACACATTCAATATATCACAATATTCAATTCATAACATAACATTGTTCACCAAAAGTTGGAACAAATATCATAATCATTAACCCTAACACAAGTCACTAACTAACTTACAATATCCGGAAATACAAATTAAAATGGAATGAAAAAAAAAGAAAATCCAAACAATGGATGAGAATCACAATGAAATGCCTATTATTTTGTAGCTCAAGTCTCCTCTTTGCTCAAACAATCGAATCTCCATCTCCAAGAACAAACTCCGGGAATGTTTCATTGAAGCTCCGAATCTGACTCTTGCTCCCAATTTCGATCCTTGAGGATGAAACCCTCTACTTGGGTAAAGAGAATTTCATCCCCAAGTGGTGGATTTGATGTTGTTTGTGGTGTTGGAGAGGTAGGATTAGAGATAGTTGAGAGGAAATGTGTGTTGGAGAGATAAAGGAGAGTGTATGAAATGAGTTAGAAGGGCCTAGAGTGTGTTTTCTTCAGTCAAATTTTATCTGCCCTTCCAATCACTTCAACATGGTTTGGGAGGCATAATGACACGATTTGGAAAACTGTGTTGAGCCTTCTGTTGGCCCGCAGCTTCGTTTATTCACTTCTACACTTAGCCAGCTTGTTGTACACCCTCCTAGGTCCATTCTAAGGCAAATATGAGCTCTATTGATCATTATTTTACACCTAATTAGTCACCAAGAACACGGAATAAGCACTCTAATATAAAATATATCAATTAAAACATGCTAAATAGGCACTAAAATGTAACAAGAACTAATGGAAAACACATGGAAACACATTAGAATCAAGGCAAAATGCATAAGGTTTGTATGTGATAAAATGTGGTTATCATGTTGCAATAAAAACATAGATTTGGGTTTACCCCCTAAAAATCATTCTCAGAATGCCTTCAACTATAAACTCCATAATCAATATAAACCTAGGTTACATCTCCATTTTCTCTCTCACATCCTCCTCTACTTACACTTCCACTTCTAGCACTTCCACCTCTCTAAGTCGAACCACTATGTCCACAACCTCTTCTATGGGATTACCTCCAAGGGATCCTCCGCCTTTACTAAAAGAACTATTCCCTCCTTATTTTTCCGGTGCACTAAAGGTTCCACTGGCCTTCCTTGTCCTTGCTTCCATCTCTTGCATTTCCTTCATATTATCTTCCGCTTGAGTTGTAGTTTCAATCATCTTAACATAAGTTGGACTTGAGGCTTCTATCTTGTCTTTGATTTCAATGTGAAGACCACTAATGAATTTCCTTATCCTTTTTCCTCCGTTACTACCTCGTCCCATGCAAACTTGGATAATTTATTAAATTTGATCTCATACTCAGCCACAGAAAGACTCTCTTGCTTCAAGTTTAGAAATACTATCATCTTTCGCTCTAAATGAATGAGAGGCCAATACTTATCATTGAACAACTTTTCAAATTCTTCCCAAGTCAACGTGAGAGGTACCGGTTTACTTTTGGGCCTTAATTCCCACCAATCACGGGTTGCTCTGTAATGCCCTCCTACGTAATTTTCGGTATTTAAATATTATATAGAGAAGTGTATATATGTTATTATGTTATTAAAATAGAAGTTATTAGTTTTAGAATATGTGTTTAGGAGTTAAATAAACTTTTAGGGAGATTTGGGGTTAAAAGTGACCTTTTAGCAATTTGAGGGGCAAATCAGTAATTATCCAGAATTAGGGATTTTTTTTAAGAAGGAATTGGGGTTGAAATTGAAAACAAAAAACGTGAGAGAGGGAAAAAAAGAGAGAAATGACTTTTGAGAGCTAAAAGGGAGCAAAATCAAAGAGAAGAAGAAGGGAATTAAGGAGGAGAGGAGCTAGAGAGAGAAAACTTGTTCTTGGGTGGTATTTGTAAGTTAGTTTCTATTATTCCCATATTTTCTTGAATTTATATAATCGATATAATGATTTGTGGTGATGGATTTTGTGTTGTTTGTTATGATTCGATGTTATTATGTGATTGATGGTATGTATATGGTGAATTGGTTTGTGATTGTTGTTAGATGTTGATGAGTTATCAATTTGATGAATGATTGAGATGAAAATGTTGATGTGGTGATGAATGATGGTTATGATGTTGTTTGTCCGGATTTCTATGTGCTTTTGGGACGTTGAGAACGAGTTGTAGCCTCTGTGGCTAGCTCGAATGTTTTTAGAGCGT
>CANXYA010695690.1:0-11404 GCA_948193465.1 Acalypha hispida
TTTTATTAACACAAATTTATATTATTGTAATGTTTTGTGTCGTTTTAATAATTATTTGTGTCAATAATGACTTTTGTGATATTTTTAAATTATATATATATTAATTTGACTAAAATTTAATATATTTTTTTGGTATACATGAGGGCTAAAAGCCTGGAACAGAAAAAACTAAAGACTAAATGCAAAAGAAACTGCTACAAGAAAATGATGTAAACCTAAGAGACACTGCTGTAAAATTAAAACTCCATAGTCTGTATCAAAAACTTGATGAGCAAGCCAATCAACGCTCATATTAGCATTCCAGTGACTAAGACGAATATGCACATCAGGAACCTACAAAAGTAAATTTTTAATCCTGGCTAGTAAATTGTCAGCCGCTCCAAAAATACACTCTAAAAATCTCAAATATTTCACCACTAAACTAGCGTCTGTCTCAACCATAAGACGAGAATAACCTTGAGAAATTGCCAGAGAAATGCCTGTAATAACACCCCAAAGCTTTGTTTCTAGAGATGAACAAATACCAATATGATGAGTAAAACCACTAAGAAAACTACCAATGTGATTCCAAAAAAGACCACCTAAAGTATCATCATGAGTATTCGTACTACAAGCCCCATCCGCATTAAGTGTAATATAGCCTTTCGAAGGAGGAATCCATTCTTGAACAAGTAAACTAGGAGGAGCTCTACCCTCTAACCAATACCTATTCACTGCACTTTGATGAATATCATTACATAACTGATGGATAGCAGAGATAGGATCATGAATTGTAAAATCATCTTGATTCCAGTACCACTGATTTCACCAAAATCACAAATACCAACAAGTAACCCCCAAACAAAAGGCTCCAATGGAAATTTACATTATCAACACGAGTATGGCCCTTGATATTGGTGAGAATCCAATTATGTGAAGTAGAAGGGTAAAAGTCAAAATGATCAACATGTGGAAGAAAAACATCCCAAATCCGGGAGGTAAAAGAACAATCCCGAATAGCATGCAGAGTAGACTCCGGGATAATATTCTTTGCATGCAGAAGAGAAAGAGTAAGAATCCGATCTTGGGCAACTAGCCAAAGAAAACTTCAAATTCGCTGGGGTCCTTTCCATTTTTAGATATACTTAAAAATATCATGAGTCGAAAGTCGATTAGTTCCAACAACCATATCATAAGCTAAAGAAACTATGAACTACTCTGAACAAGTGGCACTCTAAATTAAGCGATTGTTATTGTCAATATAGGGAGGAAGTAAAGCCTAAATTTGTAAACAAATGGAATGTGGTAAAAAAAAGGAGAAATTGTCGACTAGTCCCAACCACCTGAAATATGAGCAAAACGAGAAATTGGCTGCCCCTGAAGAGTATGAGGAAGATCAACAACAATATGAGCCAGGAGAGGACCTAAGCTGGGCATCCAATTATCTTCCTATAATTGAACAATATTACTATTACCAACTGACTAAGAGAGGTTGCAAACAAATAAATCATGAACTGAGCACTTATCCCTCCAAACATTCGTACACCTAGGTTTAGATTTTAATTTTGTTAATCCATGCAAATGTGGCATATATTTAGCTCGTAGAACCTACACCCAGAGAGCATTCAGGTTGGATTGATAATGCCAAACAAGTTTCATAAACAGTGCCTGATTCATATCTTGCATCTTGCGCAAACCTAAGCTGCCTATTGCTTTTGAAGCACATATTTTATCCTAGACTCTTCAGTACTACCCTAAATGAAATTATGAAGTATTCAGCCCATAGAGTCACAAAAGTGAACGGGAAAGAGAGAAGTCACGGCAGAGTAATTTTGAATTGTCTGGAGAATATATTAGCTAAAGTGACTCGGCTTGAAAGGAATAAAGAATTTTCCTTCCATCTAGAAAGTTTGGTCTTCATGCGGTCTAAAACTTGCTTAAAATTCTAACTACTGACATGAGTATGCTGGACTGAAGCTCCCAAATAACGATCAAGATCATATGTATGTTGAAAACTGAGAGAAGAACAAATATCATCAGGAAGGTTGTTACTAATACCATTTAAAAACAAAACTCTGGTTTTTGCATGATTCACCTTCTGACCTGAGACAACACGAAATCTAGCTAAATAATCCCGAATCACTTGAGCTTGCTAAATTGAAGCCTCACCAAACAATAAAAGATCATCTACAAAAAAGAGATGAGATAAAGGTGGCTCATTACGAGAAAGAAATAGAGGGTTCCAAAGACCTTGAGAGCGTAAATCATGAATAAGATGAGAGAGATGTTCCATAGCCAAAACATAAAGATATGGACTAATAGAATCGCTTTGACAAATGCCACGAGAAGGGTGAAAATTGTCCGACAAATCACAATTCTAAACCAATGACATACTCATAGAAGAGACACAAACCATGATCAAATGAATGAAATAGGAAGGAAAACCTGCCAGGTGAAAAGTTTCCTCAAGAAAAGACCATTACATCCTATCATAGGCCTTTTCCAAGTCAATTTTAATAATCATAACCCCATACTTTCGCTTCCAATTCCTTATAGATTGCACTACTTCCTGAAGAATGACTATATTATCTGTGATCTGATGACCAGGCACGAAGCTTGTTTGAGTTTGCTCAACTAAATTGTGTAAAACCAGTTTTATACGATTAACCAGGATCTTAGTAATCGCCTTATAATTGACATTACAAAGGCTTATCGGGCGAAGCTGAGTAAATTTAACAAGAACTGCCACCTTTGGAATCGGAACAATAAAAGTAGCATTCAATGATACCTCTAACACACTCGTGCGCATAAACTGATCAATCATATTAAAAATAGAATGCTAGACAACACTCCACTGCGATTGATAAAATAAAGAGTGAAAGCCATCAAGGACTGGAGATTTGTTTCCACCCATTGATAAAAATAATCTCTCACACCTCTTGAGCCTCTAAAGGGCTAAGAAAATCATTACAAACATTACTGGATAAAGAAGGAAATAAATTAAGCCAGTCACCTCCGCCTTGCAAACCTCCCTCATCAGAATAAAGAGAGGTATATAACTCCTTTGCAAGCTTGATAATATGATCTTGATCATCCACCCAAGTGCCATCCTCTTGAAGAAGTTTTAAAAATCTATTCCTTCTCCTCCTAATAATAGTAGAAGTATGGAAATATTTTGTATTACGATCACCGAGATGAAGCCATATGAAAGTTAAAATTGTTTGAAAGTGTTATGATTTTTTATGTTTTAATATAATTAAATGTCTCATTCAAAATATATTATTTTTCTAAGCATTGCTTTGTAATATTAAATGTTTTTATTATTCTCAATAGTTTATATTTTCAGCTAGGAAAATAAAAAAAAATCATACTTTACTATTATTTTAAAATTAAATTACTTTTTAATTCTATTATCTTTTGGAAAATTAACATCAATTAGTAAATATATGGTTTTTACAACTATAAAACATTACAAAATTAAAAACAAAAAGAAAAAACACAAAAATTACACTAGTATTTGACCTAAACTAGAAAATGACATTGATATTTTTTAGAATTCAAAAATAATAAAATTATACTTAGTCTTTCTCTCTTTTTCTCTCTTGGCACTAGCTAGAGTCTCTGCTAATGTACATTGTCCATGGCGAAGAGGAGGATGGGAAGGAAAGCTTCTTCTACCAAATTAAAGGTCGTAAATGATTCGAGTCCTGTTATAACGGAGTTTGTGATGATTAATGGTGATGTAGAGTTGAGTGAGGGCATGGAAACTGAAACCCTAATTTTGAAAAGATAAAGGGGATTTTAGAATCTATTGTGTTAGATGAGAAATTGATGCCTGAGGACGCTAATAATACTAAAAGGAAGGAGAATAGAGCAACTGAAAATCCGATTAAGTAATAATTGGAGCAGAAATTCTGGGTGGGTCTTTTTGCAAGATATAGAATTAAACAGGAAGCTAGGGAGCTACACTTTATAGCCCTAAGTGTAAGTAATGGCCATCGAATCATTCAATTCCATTCTTCATAGGTTTCTCAAGAGTAAAAACTATGGTCTACAACTCTAATAGGGTGTGTATATGGATCGAATATTCGATTTGAAAAATATCAACTTATTCTCACAATAGATGGGAACAATTTGGGCTTAAAAGAGGTAACAAGATTAATAACTCCCTAGGGAATGAAGATAATTGTGATGCTATTCTTTGAAATGGTCCATTTACCTTTGATAATCGACCTGTTATTCTTCGTAAATGGACTCCTAAGTTAAGTTTGGATGTGTCTATTATTAAATCAGTTACTATATGGATTCAATTTCCCTCTCTACATTGGGTATTTTGGTCCATCAAGATGTTGAGCAAACTGGGAGTACAATTAGGAACCATGTCTTTATTAATCACTATACTTTGGAGAAATGTAAGTTGGGTTATGCTAGAATTCTGGTTGATGTTGAACTAGAAGGTGAATTTCCTAAGTCTATAGTCTTACAAGATGAAAATGCGAAGTCCTTTCAACAAAGTGTGCACTATGAATAGAGACCATTATTGTGTCAAAAGTGTAAGAGAATGGCATCTTCAAAATGATTGTAGAACGGTTGATAAGAAGGTGTAAAGTGTGAAAGAAATAGAAAGTACAATTACTGAGAAGAAGGAGGCTGAAAATGTGATAATTTTTATTGACATTTTATCATATGGCCCTAATAATTTAGCTAAGGTTATTGTTCCAGCTTATCAGGAAGAAATTGCAAATAGAACTAAGGTTGTGTGCATGGTCAACTAGAAAAAGGGTGAAAGCTTAGTTCAAAAAAATCCTCCTCAGACACAATTTCAGATCGTAAACAATAGTGCTACTAAAAGTTTTTCACATTCAGGAGTGATTAGGGATGGCAAGAAGGTTAACTTTTCCTTATTGCCAGAAGAAAATGGTTAGATGATAACTATCTAGAATATTAGGGGTTTAATAAACCCCTAAAACACTATGAGATTAAAACTCTAGTGTATACATATAGATGAACTATTATTGGTATTGTTGAAACAAGAGTTAAGGGGGTAAATATTAGTGAGATTAAAAAGAACTTCCCTCTCAGTAACTGGGATATTATTCATAACTATTCTAGTGATAATTTAGGTAGAATTTGGATTATTTTTTATCCTAGTAGAGTTAAAATTACTAAAGTTGATGAAGTAACTGATGTGTGCATTGTAGGGTGATGAAGTAATCAGTGTGTGCATTGTAGGACTCTAAATGCACAATTTTAAACTTCCATTTCAGATCATTATGCTCAAGTTGTTTATCTAATTGAGCTTACTAGGACTAATAAATTTAGTTTCAAATTCTTTGATATGTGTACATCCTACCCTAACTTTATGAAGTGTATTAAGGATGTTTGGAACAATAATATTAAGGGTTGCAACATATTTAGAGTTTATAAGAAGATGAAATTAGTTAGAAGGAATATGTGAGCCGTAAATAAGCTGAATTTCAGTAACATTTTTTAAAGCTTTTGTAGTATGAAAGCTCAACTGATGATATCAGAAATTTCATTGAGAGAGATCCTTTTAATATTGACCTTCATAATCAAGAGAAGAATTGCATTAAAGAGTTCAATCAGCTTAATCAGTAGGAGGAGAGTTTCTACAAGCAGAAGGCGTGTAAGTAGGTTCAATTAGAGGATAGTAACAGTAAGTAATTTTATAGCTTGGTTAGAACCCATAAAGCTAGGAATAAAATTTCTCAGCTGGAAGATAAGGATGGAAATATAATTACTGATGGATATATAATTACTCACTAATAATCTGATGGATCACCATTTTGAAGATTTTTTAGGAACTCAGAAGGCTAGAAGTCGTCATATGGACTATGATATGTATGCAAACTATAGTATCAGTTCTGAGGATTGCTCTATGCTTACCCAATATGTTTCTGATGATAATATTGTTCATGCTATGAGAAGTATAAGCAAGGACAAAAGTCCAGGGCTAGATAGTTTTACAAATTCTTTTTATCAAGCAGCTTGGTCTATTATTGGTGATGATGTGTCTTGTGTTGTGAGAGAATTCTTCACAAGCTGCTAGCTGATTAAGCAGGTAAATTCTACAACTATCCATCTCATTCCTAAAGTCTCTAATCCTAAGAGTATTAGTGAGTATTACCCCATTTCTTACTGCAATGTCATCTACAAAATAATCTCTAAGATTATTACTCATAGACTCAGGAAAATCTTAAATGATCTTGTTCTTCCCAACCACTCTGCCTTTATTCCATGTATAAAAATCTCTGACAACATTCTTCCTGCTCATGAACTTATCAATAATTATCATGTCTCTAAGTCAAATTGTTGTATGTTCAAATTTGACCTTCAAATGGCCTATGATTCTGTGTCTTGGGATTTTTTGGAGGAGGTTTTGATTTGCATTAAGTTTCCTAGGAAATTCATAGCTGGATTATGTCTTTTTCTAAAAGCTCTATGTTTTATGCCATGATAAATGGTAATTTAAAGGGTTTCTTTTTTGGAAAACAAGGTTTAACACAGGGTGATCCCCTTTCCCCTCTCTTATTTGTGTTGTGTATGGATTATTTTTCTAGGAAGCTTAATGCCAAATGTTTGAAGGATTTCAATTATCATATTCATTGTGATAAAATGATTTGATGATCTTTTCTAAGGCTAAGATTAATTTTGTTTTGATTGTGAGAGATATTATTCAACATAATCATGATGATTCTGGTCTTAAACCCAACTTTAGGAAGAGTGAAGTCTTTTTTTCTAAAGTTGAGGAATCTCTCAAAATTGATATCTTGTCTATTCTTAATTTCTCCATGGATAAACTGCCCATTAAATATCTTGGTCTTCCTTTGTTTTCAAAAAGTCTTAAAAAGTAAAATTGTGATGGAGTAAACTGATTATGAAGTTTACTGCTAGATTGAATAGTTCATCTACTAGATATTTATCTTACTCTAGTAGATTGCAGCTTATAAACTTTGTGCTCCTTACTCTTCAGGTGTTGTGGAGTATGATCTTTGTGTTGCCTAAGCATATTATGGCTAAAATTGAACAGATTTGTAGGAATTTCCTTTGGTTTGGTAACGATGATAAATCGAAAGGGGGCCTAGTGAGTTGGAACCAAGTTTGTAAAAGCAAAATTTATGGTGGCCTAGGGATTAAGCCTGTAGAGGTTTGGAATTCTGCAACTCTTCGAAGCAAAACTAAGAACTTTTGACCAGAAATGATTATGTGTGGGTTGATTGGATCCATTTGTATAAAATCAAGAAGAATAACCAGTGGTCAGTGACTTTGAAGGCCCGGGATAGCTGGAGTTGGAAGCATTTACTTAAGCTAAGAAGTTTGATGAGAGATCATTTTGAGTACAAACTTGGTTAGGACAATAGATTCAAGTTGTGATTAGACCCTTGGTGCAAAGGGCGAACCCTGCAGGATAGATAACCTGATAGTAAAGCGATCCATCTTCTGCCTCTGAATGCTGATTTCAAAGATTTTATTAGTAACAATGTTTGGAACTTGCCAAAAGTTGATGAAGTGGATATAAAAGAAGTCTGTAGATATCTAAAATCCTATGTACTAATTCCTAAAGAGGACATCATTGATTAGAAGCTGTTTAAAAATGTTGAATTTTTATTTGCAACTTGCTTAAGCACTTACAACACTAGGATCAACAATGTAGGTGGGCTAATTTAATCTAGAAGAATCCTTTGATCCCCAAAATTTCTTTTATTGCCCAGATTGTGACGAAGAACATATTGATCACTAAGGATACACTTCTCAAATGGAGAATTGTTTCAGATGATACCTGTATTTTAAATGGAATGGCATCAGAGAACAGGAACAATCTTTTCTTTGAATATTAGTTTTCCAAACTAATATGGAGCAAAGTTCTAAAGGCAAATTCTATCTACAAGAATCTTATGAGCTTAAGAAGGGAGCTAAGCTGGCATTTATGTAGAGCAATAAGTAAAACCCTGTTAGCTAGATTTTGAAGAACTGCTTTTCTGGTTACTATCTACTCTATCTGGAGAGCAAGAAATGATACCATCTTTAACAATGGTAAAGCTGATCCTAATAGAGTTTTCAGGGGCATAACAAACATCACTTTTGCTAAGTTTGCTGATAGTTTAAATTGTATGGTGGGAATTACTATTACTGAGAATTGAACTATAGTTTAGTTTGCTGGTTGATGGCTTTCTATTTTTCTGCCATTCTTAATTTGTTTGTAATTAATAATTTTGGTAGCTTAATACAAATTTCTATTGGTTAATTGACAAAAAAAATACCAATGTTTTAAAGATCAAACAAAAATAATATTGACCACCATAAAATGAGGTTAGGAAAAAATAAATAATATAAACTATTTAAACTACTAAATTTTTCATTTTAAACTTATTTTCTTGAAAATTTAGTCTTTCAAAATTATATAAAATTAAAAATAATAAAATTTTAATTTTAAAACACAAAATTTTATTTCCTAGTCTCAATTTGAAAAGAAATTAACTCGAAAATAGTGAAAATATATTCTTAAAAATAGTAAAAATTAATACAAATACAATTTGAAACTTATTACCAATAAAATATAAAAATATAAAAGGTAAAATAATATTTCATGATGTACTAGTAAATTAATTTTTGTATGATGTTGTATAATTAAAGAAATATTGTATACTTTAAAATTTATTTTATTTAGGTCCTGTTTTTTTTTAAAAACAAAATATTTAGGCCTTGTTTTATCATTACGTTTTGCCAACTTATTTCTAACAACTATAATTTTTTTGAAGTAGCTATTTTTTTTACGATTAACAAAATTATCCTTCAAAATTTATTACACGACACATTTTAAAATAAATTCTTGTTCTTTTTTGTCATTTTATTTGAAAAAGCTACCTTATTATTTCTATTGCCAAACATTTTACATGTTAACCCGCAATTTGTGCCCACCCGATGACGATATCCAAAAGATTATTTGTGAACTTGGTGTATAGGAAAAAATAAAACTTAAATAATAATGTAAGTTTTTATTTAAAAAATGCCTTTTATAAAACTTAAAATAAATTTTGCCTTGAAGAGGAAAAATCGGCAGTGTATATTGCCGGTTGCATAGATTATGACCATTTCTTTGCATTTTTCTAATCGAATCAAACTGACCTTTGATCCGGTCTTCTTTTAAATCCAACTCATTAAATCACATCTAAGGATCAAAATTCATTTAAGTCACATCACTAAAATGAATCCATCCCCTTAAATGGTTTTAAAATATAAGCCACTGGATCAAAATGAAGATGCAATCCTAGCTATCTATCTTAGGTCATTTCCTCTATAGATATTTGAGGTTTTTGTAAGTCTAAACCCTAACTAGGAATTTCATGTGTCGAGGCTAGAGAAATATAGTATAAAAATACCAAAGAAAACAAAAAAAAAAGTGAGGCTAAACTAGGCTAGTTAAGTCATAGATCTTAGTTTTTATACACTTTTGAACACATTTTTAACCACCCAAAAGGTAAATTTGAGGGTCCTATTTATTCAAATCTTTTGTTTGCATTTTATATTAGTCGTATGAGTTGATTTGGTTGTGATTTGATTGGATTTTATAGTATTTTTTACGTGTTGAAGCTAAGTTGAGAATGCAGTTGTTGAGGGCCAATTGACAATGCCTATTGCCGATTGGAACCTCAACCGGCAATGTACATTGTTGATTCTCTTCGCAACATTATTTATTGTTATTTATTAGTTGCAAATATTCTCAATAATTTTCTAAGTAAGAATATGTATTTATATGATTTTTTATGATCGTTTGTTATTTTATGTGATTTTTACATTTATTTTATGCTTTAATCGTATGAAAATGTATTTGTATGATTAGATTTATAGTTTGGCATGTATATTGATGTTCTAAATGTTGATTTTATGTTAAAATAAATTCAATCTAACAGGAGGTAAGTTTATGGAGTTTAGTTAATAACTAGGGTTTATTTATTTTAATTAATTAATTGATTTTGATAGTATTCTAAGATGATTTGCATGCTAATTAAACGATTTACTTGATTTAATGAGTTAGTATAACTACGAAGAGTAGCTTAAATGTTTTGTATTTGATGTATATTCTATAATCTTGACATGGATTAATAAGGGTTTTAATTATGATAAAAAAAATGAGCAAAGGGCTACTTTGGACCTTCATCTTTTCTTAAAAGTTTAAAAAGGTTCAATTTGAACTTTATTTGCAAAACAGTCCGATATTTAGATAATTAAATAAAATTTTTTGGTTTCAATTGAAATAAAAGTTCAAAGTTAATTTCCTTGATCCATATTACTGAAGCATCATAATTACTAAAAATTTTTATGATTTTTTTAGAATAGAATTTTTATGATTCATATATTTCAAAGTTAATTTCCTTGTCAGTCTGCTTTTGTACCAAATAGGAGTATTTCTGACAATATTTTGTTAGTTCATGAGCTGGTTAATGGTTACCATAAAAATAATAGCAATGATTGTGCTATGAAAGTAGAACTTCAGAAGGCATATGATATGATTAACTAGGACTTTATTCAGGAAATTCTTATTGATTTTAACTTTCCTGAATGCATGATTAACTGGATCATGACCTGCATTAGTTCTAGTATGCTTTTTGTTATCATCAATGGTGAATTGGAGGGTTGGTTTCCTAGGAAAAAAGGATTAAAACAGGGGGACCCTATGTCACCTCTGATCTTTGTCTTATGTATGGAGTATTTAACTAAAATCATTCGCAAAAATACCCAGTTAAATTTCAAGTACCACTCTGGGTGTCAGCAACTCAGGTTGAGTCATTTATGCTTCGCGGATGATCTTTTTATTTTCTACAAAGCTGATATTGGTTCTATCAAAGTTATTGCTTCCAGTCTAAGTTTATTCAAAACAACTTCAGGCCTTCAATCTAATCCTTCCAAGAGCAATATTTGCTTCAATGGAGTTTGTAGAACTATAAAGGAGTAGATTCTCAGCATCATGAATTTTCAAGAAGTGGAACTTCCAGTCAAATTTTTAGGGCTGGCCCTTATTATTGGCAAATTAACAAAGGATCATTGCAAACCTCTTCTCTAAGCCATTACAAAAAGAATCAACCACTAGACTGCAAATAACTTGACTTATGCTGGCAGGTATCAACTTGTCTCTTCTGTTTATCTAGCTTGCATGTGTATTGGTGCTTAAAGATTATGCTTCCTAGAATTGTAGTTCAGGAAATTGAAGCTCTGTGTCAAAACTTCCTCTGGCATGGTTATAGTCATTATAAAAGGGGCGATAAAGTTTTATGGAGTAAATTGTGTTTGAGCAAAAAAGAAGGGGGTTTAGGCATTAAATCTATCCACATTTGGAATTGTGCAGCTTTATGTAGGCTAATCTGGATTATAATCACAAATAAAACTTCTTTATAGAGTTATTGGG
>CANXYA010699739.1:0-11335 GCA_948193465.1 Acalypha hispida
TTAAAGACTGGTTTAAAAGACATTATTATTTGAAGGTAACCGGTAGAAATATAACTATATATTAAAATATATAAAAAATTATTTTAAAACTTTAAATAATATTCTCTCCGATCACAAATAGCCATCACAAAATTACCAAAATAAAAAGTTACAATTAGTTGTCACTTTATATTTTTCAAGGCCATTACAAACAAATTTTTTCATTTTTAAATCATATCATAATCATAATCATAATAAATATATAGGTACCAACAAGGAAACTCTTTAAACGGCGAAATTACCCTTAGTATTTTTTAAAAATCGACAAAATTATCCTTATTTTTTAACAGTAATTACTTAGTTTCTAACTAAATTTATGAATCCTCATTTCTGTTCTAATTACAGTTACTTCTTTCTTTTGTCCAAACAGTTACTTTTTTTAAAACATTCGTGACTTTCCTCTCCTTCATATCATACTTCAAGCATTACTTTAAATGAGAATTTTTTTAAATTTCTTCAACTTCTTCCCTCAACAGAATTTATGTCCCCTTTGCAAACATAACCCTAAATTTCTCAAACAAACTTTTCTCCCTGACTAACAAAACTGCCTAATTATTTGATAACTATTACATGTAAACAAAACAAAATTGTTTTATTACTTTTTAATTAGTAGTGGCATGTTTTTGTGTAGAATATGCCGGTTGGCCAAAAATCGATTCTGATGGTATTAAATACCAACGCACTTTTTCCATTACCAGACCATTTGCCAACTTCTTCTGTTAATTATGTGATGGTTGGCTATCTGTTCGGAGATACATTAATTTTCAATCAAGAAAACCTTTTAACAACCGAAAAATCCGCGAAAACCATAAAAATCCCTTAATCGGATAACCGTTGTTCTATTATTTAATTTGATGAAACTTCAAGAAATTTGGTTGTATTTTAAATCCAACCATGATAAAAAACTTTAAAAAGAGAGAGATATAAGGTAGCTATCGAAAAATGATGATCAATTCTTAATTTTGATTATGATTTTTAAATCACATCGAGACTGTCGTATCTTTTTGGCTATTATTACTGGGTATCATATTGTATTAAATCAAATTGATTTGAATTGATTTTTTATAATTTATTGGATTTTTATTGTTTCATTTTGTTGTTTAGGGTTAGTTTGTGGAATTCAGAGTATGAAATTCTTTGTTTGGAAATCCAGATTTTCCAACGAAAGAGAATTTCTTCTAAGAACTGTAAAATTTCCAATGATAAGGATTTTTTTTTGCAGGTTTACGGAGATATGTTTTCCGCTGGACGCATTGAATTATATTCAGAAATTGTGATATGAGTCATATAATGCTGAACAAGTGAGGTTTTTTTTAATTATTTTTACACTGAATAAATGTAATCAATTAATTTTATGCAGAACATTGTTTGAGTTTTGTGTTATATAATATGTTTTAGGATGGAATTTTCAGGCACTACGGCAATTTGGGCACCGAAAGTGGAATCTCAAGTATTTAGTTTGATCAGAAAAGTATACATACATGTTTAGAAGAGTAATTCTTCTATTTAAATTTTTTAAAAATACGAAAAATTCTGCAAAGGATAAAATTCTGATAAGAAATGTTTAATGGTCTCATACTCTCCTTATACTGTCACTTTTGAAGCGATTGCAAAGAGTACCAGAATTCTAAGTATAGTATTTTTTTTATGATTTTCTTTCGTAACTAGATGCCTTTCTTCTCTATTTGAAATTTCTTTTCTTATAAGGAGGCTGCCTTGATGGAAGAAAGGATTTCTCCAAGAAATTGTATACGTTACAATTTTATTGTACTGCAAGTCATTATTTTTTAGTTCTTCTGATGCGAACTTCATGCTAATGTACAGTTCTATAGTATTAAAATTTCGAGATGTAATACTTTCTGAGTTGCTGCGTGCGTGCGTGCTATATCTGTGCCTTATTCTGATTAGTATGACTATTATATTTTCTTTTTTCCATGAAGATTCATGTGTCTCCAAAAGAAGAGAATTGACTACTTTCTTGAGGATATCGATGATTCTGTCATTAAACATCAAGGTGATTATTATTATGTTCATGTATTTTCTGTCATTTGATTCAGATTTCATTTATATTTTCTATCCCTGTGTGTTTAAGATTTTAATTGGTTTAAAGTGATATATAGAATAATTGATTTAAATGGAAACCATTTTGTGGGGAATTCTTATGTGCTTTCAAGGTATGCATACCGCCATTTTTTTCTTTTTAAATAATAATAGGTCAATCACTACTTTAAAAAGGTCAATCACTTATATACCCTTTTAATGAAAAAAAAACTAATGGTAACCCTACCTTGAGAGTATAGAAGAATTTTCCCCATTTTGTATAATATTTATTTTATAAATGTGTAGGGACATAAGTTTGTTATTTGGTTTCTAGCTAATGTTATTATAGCATTTTGTTTTAACTTTTTCATTTTTCATTTATTAATTTTATTGAGTTAATTTATTAAGTTTACAGTGATCATCTTGTGAATAGTTTTTAACTTTTTTTTTATACAATGCTTGGTTATTCATATAAATATTAATTTTACTATAAATTTTTTAAACAAATTATTTATCGGTGTTTCATGCACAACGCGCATGCGGGTGAAACCTAGTAATTCTATAATTAATATAAAAGAAAAATAATTCAACTAAAGTCCACTTAATTAACAAGACAAGAGCATATAAGTATTTTTTTTCTTATAGCTTATCAATCATTTTCTTAATTTGAGTGTTTCAAGTAATAGCAACAATAGAGAGAGTACCAAATAAATATAAATGTACATATACAATTACAGTTTAACCATCTATACATATTTTAGTATGGAAAAAATATATATAAATACACATATATTTTAGTTTGATTTATGTTGTTCAGTTTAGTTTTTTTAAAAAAGTAAATCATATCAAATCATTAAATCTTAATTTACATTCAGTTTGAATTTATCGATTTAATTTCAATTTGATTTATGATTTGATTCAATTTTTTCTCAGGGAGTAGACCATGGTGTCAATACAAATATCTAGATAATTTGTATTTATAATCGCCAAAAACTTGAAAAATTCTCCACTTGGAATATTAAATTCTAAAAGGTACTTTGTTGATGTAACCAATATAGCCAAATTTGGGTTAAAGGATAGTATCTATCATAAGGACCACGATGTTTGATACAATAAAAACAATGTAAAACCATAAAAAAAGTTAATAAAGAAAAGTACATAAAAAATGACTCTCCCTCTTCCCCTTCAACCAAATACCATCCCAAACACCAACCCTCACCTTGGTGCCGCTGCCTCCAAATCCACCACCGCTCGCCCACAAACACCTCACCCAAATAGCCCTTTTAACTCCTCTCACCCTTTAGCTGCTAACCTTGGAGTTTTAGATGCCCATGAAAACGGAAGTATCGAAGTCACAACTGCCACAACTAGCAAGGTTCTTGCTACTGTTGATCCTCCTTCACCTCCGTTGGAGTTCCATAATATTTATATGGGTAAGTTACCCCCTCTTGTGCAAAGGATCACCGTTAGAAGATAGTTTATGAAACATGGCCCGGTTTCTTGGGTTTTAATCCCATCACGACCAAATAAAAATGGCCGGTTTTTCGGATTTATATTGCTCCCCCTTCCTGCTAATGCATACGTGATTATCTCCAAGGTGAATGGATCTTGGATTGGATTGTACAAATTATTGGTTTCTGGAGCAACTTCAACCCGTCAAACTCCTAAAGTTGCTCATAAATTGTTAAAACAACCCTTAAAGATGAATTTTTACTCCAACAACTGCTTTTAAGGAGAGAGACAATCGATCCTTTAAGGAGGTTATTGATAGAGGTAATTATAATCCCCCCCCCCCCCCCCCTCCCTCTTTAATCGTAACTCTTATGTTGATCTTAGAGTTGAGGCCAATAAGGAGAATAAAGAATGGATTGAAAAAAGTTTGGTACAAAACTTGCATGAACCAATGATTTTATCCTTGCTTCAATATTATATTTTTGCTGATTGTTTTATATTTTGCACTGTACGTTCTAGGGCGGGGGGGTAATTTGGTTCCTCTCACCTTCAATACTGTGGAGGAAATAGAATACATGCTGGAGTCATGCGTAGATTCTCTTTCCAAATGGTTTGAAAAAATACAAAAATGGTTTCCTGGTGCTTGTTATTTTAAAAGGTTGGCGTGGATTAAGTGTGAAGATATTCCTCTTCACCTGTGGTGTACAATGTTTTTTGACAGAGTACCTAGGCTTTGGGGTAACTATTACTCAATAGATAGATCCACTGAACTTAATAAATCATTTGATGCGGCCATGATTCTTATTTTTACCCCTATGCCTGATGTGATACAAGGTGACATTAAGGTTCAATCTAGAGGGGCATATTATACTATTTGAGTAATGGAAAAACCCTTATGTGGTTTCCATTTTGGCCTGGAATCCATCCTTCATGAGAAAAAACCTGTCAATTATCCCACCATTGACCCCTCTTCTTATCCCAGTTTTCTTCTCCCCTTATTCAAATTCTCAATCTTCACACCCCTCATTAAATTTAAACCTATGCAAAGCTTACTCTGATAATAAAATCTCATGTCCCTCAGTTTTAGATCATTTGAAAGAAACATATTCTAAACCTTCTAGAATGGAAAATAATCCAATGGAGGAACCACTATCTAAGTTTACTATATCTGACCTCCTACATCACTTTGTGCCAAATCATGGTCTCTCAATGCATATATCTTATTACAGGGCCATTAATCGTATTAATATATTGAACTCAATTGAAAATGAAGCTCCAGTTGCCCTTCCCACTGATGCTTTTTCATTGGAGCATAGAAAATTCATGAGTATAAATAGTGTGGCCTAATCTTTTGGTCCCATTGCTGGGCTTTCTATATCTGATGGAGATATTTGTAATATGAACTAAGTTTTAACATTCTCAACGCCTGATATTCCAATTGTGATTATAGTTGTGATTGGATCAGTTAAACATATTATTAAATGCTCACTAGCTACAAAAAAATCTTAGGAACAATGGGTTGAATACAAGATCTTTAATCCTAATGATGTCATTCCTATTATTGGCCTCTTTGAATCAACTAGAAGCAAGGCTCCGATTGCTTGCTGAGGTAACTCTCTTGCCCACTCTTTTTATTAATTTTAATGACTGAATTCAATTTCTTATCCTAGAATTTCCAAGATGGCCTATCATCGAGAGTCAAGCAGTTCTTTATTAGAAAGTGGGTTTATAAACATCACCTCTTATTTATGGATTTATTGGAAATTAAAGGCATTGCTGATCCTTTTATTGCAAGAAGGTTTTGGTCAGACAATGACTGTAGTTGTTATTGCACCCCCTCCATTGGAGCTTTAAAAGGTCTTACAGTCATATAAAATTCAACTTTGGTCCAACGTTCATCAATTTCTCATGACAGAGAATGGATTTGTTTGAACTTTGTGTGGAAAAGGCAAACATGTAGAGTAATTATGATATATGCTAGTAATTCAGCTCAAGAAAGGATTGCCCTATGGGAATCTCTTTTGCACTTAACTATATTTGATTGTCCTCTTTTTATTGTGGGGGACTTTAATCAAGTTTTGCATCCTAGAGAAAGAAAGAATGGTGAAAACTTCAAATCTTCAATGTTATCTCTCAATGACTTCATGCATGAAGCTAGTTTGTGTGATTTACCTATTGTAGGCAGAAATTTCACTTGGAATAATTCTTCCAATTGGTCTCGCATTGACAGGTGTATGGTTTCTTATCTTATTACCCAAATTGTACTCTGAATGCTATTGCAGGTTCTCCATCAGACCATTTTCCTATTCACTTTCTTTCAAAACAAGTATTTAACTAGGGAAGCAAACCCTTCAAATCAGTTAATGCTTGGTAGTTCAAAGAAGGGTTTTATGATATTATGAAGCAATTCTTTCTTGACATTAATAGCAATCATCCTTTAACATCTTTTTGTCAGGTTCTAAGGGAGTTGAGAAGTAAACTCAATGCTTGGAACCATGATAATTTCAATTCCATTGCAGAAAAGCTTAAAGCCATTCATATTAAGATCAATTCCTTTGAAGTTTCTAAAATAGTGTGGCAACTTTCTCAGTCTGAATTGGATGAATTGGCATCTCTCAAAGTTCAGACTCAAAGCATGGAAAAACATATAGAATATGTGTGGGCTTAGAATTCTAGATTGAAATGGCATCTGCTTGTGGACAAAAACACCAAATACTTTCATTGTATTACCAATATGAGGTACAGACACAACCTTGTCACTACTATTGAGCTTAATGATGTATCTATTACTAATCCTGTGGAAGTAAAGAAAAGTATTCATAAAGAAAAGTATTCACTCCTTTTACAAAAATCTATATTCTGATTCATCTTCTATTCCTTTTTCACTCAAATATTTAAACATTACCACCCTTACTATTGAACAATCTTCCTCTCTTACTTCTCCATTTTTGAAGCTGAAATCTTATATGCTCTCAATTCTTGTAACCAACAGAAGACTCCAGGGCCTGATGGCTTTAATTTATTCTTTTATAAAAGAGCTTGGACTTTCTTAAAAGATGACATCATCTCAGTTTTTAGTGCTCTCTACCATTTTGAAAAAATCCCTTTAGACCTTAAACACTCATTCATGATCTTGATTCCTAAAATTCAAGGTGCAACTCATCATAAAGATTTCAGACCTATATGCCTTATTAATGGCATTTGCGAATTGGTTTCCAAAGTTCTTGTCTCTAGACAAAATCCTATTCTTCCCTCAATTGTTTCTTCCTCTCAATTTGGCTTCATTAATGGTAAAGGCATACATGAATTTTCCTTTTTGGCTTTTGAACTTATTCATATTATTCAGTCTAGGGGTGATGGTTTTCTTGTTCTCAAATTGGACTTCAATAAAGCTTTTGATTCTGTTAAGTGGAACTATTTATTTGAAGTTCTTAAATGTATGAACTTTCTTGAGAAGTGGTGCATTAAGTCATTTCTTAGTTCAACTTAGATTACATCCCTTGTCTATGGTGCAACAACCTTTCCCCTTTCAATGCATAGAGGTGTGAGACAAGGTGATCCTATTTCACCCCTCCTCTTTGCTATTGCTATTGAAGGTCTTAATTGACTGCTTTCAAAGGCATGTTTGGATGGTTATATTTCTAGCATTGTGTTGGAAAATGTGGAACCACAGGCTTCTTTATTACAATTTGTAGATGATACATTAATCTTTTTACCAAATGATGAAAGTATGGTTGATAGCTTGCTAGGGCTTCTTAGATGTTTTGAGTTTATTTATGGCCTTAGTATCAACTATCATAAGAGTTCTCTTTTGGGTATCAATTTATCTAAAGATTCTGTCAGGTTAATGGCCTCTAAACTTGGTTTTTTGCTTCAGGATTCGCCTTTGAGTACTTAGGTCTGCCATTGTCATATAGATCGATTCCCTCAAATCTTTAGGAGCCTGTTATTTCTAAGATCAAAAAGAAAATGAATGGATGGCATGGTGCATTTTCATCGCCACCTAGGAGTGCTATTTAATTCAATTAGTTGTTCTAAGTATGCCAATTTACTATTTGTCATTACTTCCAATGCCTAAAGGGTTATTCAAAGCTATAAGTAGCATCTCTGCGAGATTTTTATGGTCAGGATCTCAAGATATTAGAGGGATACATCGTTTAGCATGGGAGAAAGTGTGTTTGCTAAAATAGTTTGGTGGCCTTGGGTGCAATAATTTGTAGGTTCTTAACACTGGCCTTCTTTACAAATGGATTTGGAAACTTATGTCAGCTCCTTCCCCTTCCCTCTGGCTACGTGCTTCTTAGATTGGATAAAATATTCATTTATGGCATTCATTAGTTAGTGATTCTGGAGGAAATAAATCATATATGTGGAAAGGCATAATCAAAGCTTGCACTCATAATTTTGCAACTTGGGAGCTATTCTTTTCAAACTGTGGTATGAAGGTTGGATCAGGCATGAAAACTTCATTTTCACTAGATAATTGGTCTGGCTCTGGATCTTTAGCCAAGAAACTTCCTAACGCTTACTCCCTTTCTCGTTAGAAACCCTTATCTATTTTTGAAATGATGTTATTTGAACGGTCATTTGTTTGGCAAAGAAGATTGAGATGGGGTTCTAAGATGAATTCTCTTCAATTGTTGCCACACGAGTTCAACAGTTTAACCATTGACCCTGAGTTACCTGACAATCCTCTTTGGAAGGGTTCAATCCACTTTTCTTCTCAAAAGTTCTCCAAGGAATGGTTCTCAAACTCAATGGACTCACATTTGCAGTTTCCATTTCTTACACTGTGGAAAGTGAAAGCTTTTCCACGTGCAAAGTTCTTCTCCTAGCTTGCTTAACTCTAAAGAATTCCATGCAATGCATTCTTGGATCAAAGAGGTATCACTCTCCCTTTTGGTGACAGTTGCCCTATTTGCTTATCTACTGTGGAATCTACAGATCATACATTGCGCATCTGTCATGGAACATGGCTTATTTGGTGCTGGCTCTTTAGAGCTCTTAACATCTCTTGGGTGATGCCTCTATTTGTTTTAAAGTTCATTCAAAAATGGTTTTGTATGTTCCAGATCCATAAGCATGCACCTTTATGGAGAATTCTCAAATTAAACATCATGTGGAATATTTGTAAACTCTGTAATATCAGAGTTTTTCAGAACTCTCTTCCATCAGTAGATTCAATCATTTTCAACATTTTAAATGAGTCAGTTTTCCAGTACAAAGTTACCTTTAGTTGCTTCCTATTAAATGGGACTGATGTATATCGAAATTTTAGCTTAATATTTTAGTTTCATGACTTGTAATCTATACTCTTATTATATTCTGTTCAGGTCCTTTGTGTCGTAGCCTTCACTGTGCGAAAGCACATTGGTCCATCAACATCTTTTCCATTTCATGGCAATAATATCCTTATTTACCTTTTTAAAAAAAGTACATATCTCCTTCAAAAATAAAGTGAAAACTCTTTAAAACAAGATTCAAACCCTAAATTTAAAAGAGTAAGTTCATGGATTTTATGCTAATAATTATCATTTCGATCACGGTTAGAAATCAGAATTTAGTTTCTGAGACAGGTTATTTTCAAATTAAAATGAATTATGTAAGAATACCAAAAGTAAATCAATAAAATAAATTATGAGAAACATTAAATTAATTTCATATTTTAAAATTTAATAATATTAAACGCAGTTTTATGTTTATATATATATACACACACACATTAGAACTTATAACATAAACTTGAGACAATTATATCAGTGAGCTTCACTGTGTAGTTTTTAATATCCTGGAACTTAATTAAGCATATTGAAATTTATCAAAAAAAATAAAATTAAGCATATTGATAAGGATTCAATAGTACATGAATTTAATTTTAAAAAATGATGCAGATGAAGTTGTATTGAAGGCTTTGAGCTATTTCGACAAGTTTTACAAGAGTGAGAGCAAGAATGGAAAATTGTAGCGTGTTTGAGCTGAATATGGTCTTTAGTATTGTGACTATAGAGTTGTTTTTGTTAGGTGTTTTATTTTGTTTAGACTTCTTTCTTTAGTCAATTTCAGTAGTTAGTTTGTTAACTAATAAAAGGTTTTTGGTCTTTTTTACCCAGTCAGTGATGAGTAGGGTTTTTTTTACCAATTATATATTTATGTAGCCGTCTCGACATAGCGTGTTTTTAAACTTTTCAATTTTATAAACAAATAAAGAGAGTTTATCTAATTCCTAGCTTTATAATTAGAGTTAATTGTGTGAGTTTATCCGTGTCTATTTAGTATTCAAGAGTGAACCAATAGTAGATAAAATGGTACGATCCAAAAGCTTTTGAAGCTAGCTCAATGAATTTTGTGCCATTGTTCATGTTTTATAAGGTCCTAGCTGTTTTAGTTGGTGTAAGAGATTGACTGACAATGTTTCCGAGGAGAGCTCAACATGGATTAAATGAAATTAACGTGCAAGAGGAGACTAATTGCCTCAACAAAAGGATAGAAGAATTGGAAGATCTGGTCGAACAAAGCTTGTCAACTATGATGGAGCATATGACAACTCAATTGATCACTTAGCGGCTGTGAAAGGGAGGAGGGATGAGCTCTAGGATAGGTTGTTAAAGCTATGTTTACTGACGAAGGAGATTATGAAGGAGTGGTTGACATTAAGGGGGACCTCGATATGATTGGGAATTGAATGAAAGAGGTGATAAAGAATTTATCAGTGACGACACAAGGGTACCATTCGGTAATGAGGCGATCATGTTTTACTCCTAGGAGTGATAAAACAAACTCGTTGTGGAGAAACATTTTTCTTTCAACTTGTACGGTTTTCTGGAAAGTGTGCAAATTAATGGTAGACTCTAGGAGTTGTGAGATTCTTGTTACGATGAAGGCTATAAAAAAAATTTAATATAGGGACTAAAGCGCATACTTGACCTTACAAGCTTTCATGGTTCACAAAAGGAAAGGAAACAATGATATGTAAACTTGCTTCAATTGATAGTTCATATAGAGATGTTGTATGGTGTGACAAATTTCCTATGGATGCTTGTCACTTGCTATTAGGAACGCCATGGCAGTTTGATAGAGGACTTGTTCATAATGGGCGAGCAAACACATAACTTTAGTTGTGTAAAAAGAGTTTTCGTGCCAACGAAGGATATGTCATCAGTTCAAATGCCTCAAGAGAGTATTATATTGCTTTTTTTGACCAAATATGAAGAAGAATTAGAGGAGACAGATGTGGTATCCACATTGATTGTAAGGGAGGTGTCGAGTCATCAGACCTTACCAAAGGAAGTTGAGTGAGTTGTTTATGGACTTTTTTATGTGTTTTTTAGGGAAGTTTTTTATGAGTTGCCCCCACTTCGAGACATTCAGCATACCATTGATTTAGAACCGAGACCTTCAATACCAAGCAAGGTATATTATAGAATGAGCCCAACAGAGGACGGGGAGTTGAAGGGTCAGTTGAATACATTGTTAAAGATGGTTTTCTATTGGAATATATGTTAGAATGATGAATTACCAACTAACTGCCTTCTCCGCGAAGTGAGGTGCATATATATATATATGTTCTCTTTCTAATTCACATTTAGGGTAAGTGCACCCTATCGTTTAAGTAATAAAGGATTTAAGTCCGAATATCGTTCCAACAGGGATTAAATTGCAAGTACCAATTTCATTAAACTCTTATGTTATTTACACAATCGATTGGTGATAATTTAGTGGAAATAAATTTAAACAACTGAATTTTAAACAACTAAAAATTAAAAATAAATTTAAACAATTTTATAAATTAAAAGTAGCTAAGGCA
>CANXYA010707140.1:0-14029 GCA_948193465.1 Acalypha hispida
AAATACGAAACAAACAAAACAATATGGGGGCAGTCCTAAATAACCAACTCGAAAAGCAAGCGGTTGTCTAGGCACAGTCATAATGATAGCACGTTCACACAGGATGATCTCGCGGTCATTCTAGCTAAAATCGCTCAGAAAACAAATTTCGACACTGAATTTTTTCAATTTTTTAAATTTAAAAACGATTATCAAATAACACCAAAATATTATATGAAATGAATCTAATTTCAATAAAATTAAGACTATTTCTACCGTATTTTATTTTATTTTATATCAAAATTCAATATTTAATGGAAAAAAACCAAAGCAAGTCAAATCACGATATTCACTATGATATTAAACATATTAAACGAATTATTTACAATAGAATAAAACCACAAAAACATAATCTAGCATGCAAATATCCTAATTAAATGATAAAATAAATAAATCACAAGAAATTGATCATTAAAATCCATCACAAACACTAATTACCAAAATACGGTAAACATAATAAAATAAAATCATGCAATTAAGCCAAACAAATAACGACCAGATTAAATGAAATTAAAAATGTAAAACAAGAATTAGATGACAAACAAAATGCAATACAAGCGGTCACAAAAATCACCCTACAAAATCAAGCAATCACCTAGCATTTGGGGTTAATGATCATCCGATCATACAGAATGATCGAACGATCACCAGTCCCTCGTCATTGGTGATCGCTTAAAACAAAACAAGCTCTAGACTTTTACATGATCACACAAAGGATTTATTTTAATTTGGCATGACATTTATGGTATTAAACCTTAGAATTTACCTTGATATTTCTTTTTCTTTGGAGCGATTTTTGCTAAAGTGGTATTTTTCTATGTGCTTGGTGTTTAATTATGCTAATGGAAAAAACCATCCCTAGTTCATACTTATATGAAGAAAATAGTCGACGATTGAGTTTAAAAGATAATCAAAAAAAATGCCTAAGTCTTAGGTTAACCCCAATCCATCCCCAGCTGTCCTTGAAAATTCTATTTTTGATGATAACATCAATAACATGAATAACCTCATTGTTGGGAAAACAACTATCCCAAGTGTCTCACCTCGCTTAAATCAAGCTCAACCCGCCGGTGATTCAAATTTTCCTTCTAATGAAGATCTTCATAATGATGTTATTATAGAAGTTGGTGAAGCATGGAAAGTGGGTGAATGTCTACAAATTTTTTAGAATAATAATAAGGTTGAAGATTGTATCTTGTTAAAATAAGTGATTCAGAGACACACTTCTATTTCTCTAGTAGAATTGCATCAATGAAAGCTTTATTGTGGAACACAAGAGGGCTTAGCTCTAAGCTGAAGAAGAATGCAGTGAGAAGATTAATTGCCAGTAAACATCTTAAATTTGTAAGTTTAGTTGAAACAAAGCTTCCCAGTGTAAATAACTCAGTAATTAGAATGCTTTGGGGTAATGAGGATTGTGATTGGGCTTCAATTGATGCAATAGATAGAGCTGGTGGTATTTTAGTATCTTGGAGAAAAGATTATTTTGAAAGAATTTATACTATGAAAGGTGATGGTTGGGTATCAATCACAGGTATATGGAAGCTGTTTATGTTTAGGTGCACAATGGTCACCGTGTATGCTCCACAATCTGAAGTTCAGATAAATGCTTTATGGGATGCTCTGATTGTCTATAAATGACAGCTCAAGATCCATGGTTTTTTATAGGGGATTTTAATGAAGTTTTAGACCAATGTGAGAGGTCTTCTGGCATAGTTTCTAGAAAAAAGTTAAATTGTGGTGGGAAAGCTTCCCTAGCTCCATGAATCCATATGTTGTTGTTAGAAAACTGAAGAAGCTTAAATTTGAAATTAAGCAATGGAACTTTGAGATTTTTGGCAATGTTAGTAAAATTGTGGTCGATCTTGAAGAGGAAATTGACGCTCTGGATATCTCTTTTGAGTTAAGTTCGCCTTCGGATGATGACTTATTGAAGAGAAAGCACCTTTTGGCTAAATTGTGGCATAACTACAAAATTGAAGAATCCTTCTGGAGACAGCAATCCAGTGTTAAATGGCAGAAAGAAGGCGACAAAAATACTAGATACTTCCACCTTTCGGCTACGATAAGGAAAAGAAGGAACTCAATTACTGCTATAAATCCGGATGGCATTTATCTAACAGAACCAAAAGACATTAAAAAAGCAGTTCACCTCTATTTCAGCAACTTGTTTTCTGATGTCAGCTGGTCTCGGCCTTCCATTGCCCGATTACCTTTTAAAAAGTTAAGTGATGATTTTTCTTCCTCTTTTGAAATTCCATTTACTTTAGACGAGATAAAAAATGCAGTTTGGAGCTGTGAATGGAGCAAATCCCCTGGACTTGATGGATTTAACTTCTCATTTCATAAGAATTTTTGGGATATCTTGTGCAGTGATATTATGAAATTAATCTCTGCTTTTTATGACACAGGATTTCTTCCAGCTAGTATTTGCTCTTCATTCATTGCATTAATTCCTAAAAAAGATGGTTCATCTAAGCTTAAAGAGTTTAGACTGATAAGTCGAATAAGGAGCATTTATAAAATTATTGCTAAATCCTTGTCAATTAGACTGAGTGCAGTAATCCTCGAGGTGATTAGTAATGGTCAGTCAGCTTTCATCAAAGATCGTTTTCTTATGGATGGTGTGCTTATTGCTAATGAAATCATTGCTTCATGTAAGGCAAACAAAGTAAAGGTACAATTTTCAAGTTAGACTTAGAAAAAGCTTTGGATTCTGTTTCATGGGAAAATATGTTTAGTGTTATGAAGCAAATGTGCTTTGGAGAAAAATGGAGAATGTGGATTGAGTCTTGCCTTACAAAATCCTCAATTTTTGTATTCGTTGATGGCTCACCAACTGAATTCTTCAAAATGCATAAGGGTCTTCAGCAAGGCGACCCTTTGTCGCCCATTCTGTTTATAGTGGCAGCAGAAGGTCTCAGCTAAATGCTAATGAAAGCTCAAGGGCTTAAAAGTAGTTAAGAATGGAACTTCTATTTCTTTTCTTTAATATGAAGATGACACAATTATCTTTTGCCCAGTAGACTTGGGTGTTTTGAAAAATATTAGAAGAATTTTGTATTATTTTGAGGTTGTGTCCGGATTAAGAGTTAACTTCGCCAAAAGCTCATTAGTCGGGGTTAATACATATTCGAAGTGGACTTCTCAAGTTTTCGCTACTCTTGGTTGCTCATCATCTTCATTACCTATAAATTATCTTGGTCTTCCTCTTGGTGCAAATCCTAAAAATAAGAGTTCATGGAATCCAGTGATTAAGAAGGTCAAGAAGAAACTTGTTTGTTGGAAGAGCCGCTTTCTCTCATTAGTTGGCAGACTTACCTTGATTAAATCAGTACTCTCCAACTTGCCAATGTACCATCTATCACTCTTCAAGATGTCTAGTGGGGTGGCTAAGTCAATTGTAAAACTGCAAAGGCGGTTTTTATGGAGTGGTTGCGATAACAATCAGAAAATCCATAATGTCAACTAGTAGTTTGTTGAGAAAGCTAAAGATCTTGGTGGTCTTGGGGTTGGATCTATTCTTCATAAAAATCGGTCACTCATGTTCAAATGGGTTTGGAGATTGACTGATCCCTCATATGCTCCATGGAAAGAATTCATCAAGGAGAAATATCATGTATCAAACATTCTTAACATCTCAGTACTGAGGAATGGCTCAAAGATCTGGCAGGATATCTCAAAGCTTGTGTTCAATGATGTAGATGTCAAAAGGGTATTACAGGATGGTTTGAAGTTTTTATTGGGCAACAGTGACTTCATCAAATTTTGGAAGCATAATTGGATTGAGTATCCTTCACTTGAGGTTAGATTTCCTAGACTTTTCATCTTATTGAATCATCAAGATGCTAGTATTAATGAAATGGGCCACTGTCAGAATTCTAGTTGGGTATGGTCCTTTAGTTGGAGGAGAAATTTATTCTCTTGGGACAATGAGCAAGTACATCTATTACTGAACTCTTTAGCGGATATTAAACCAAAGCAAAATTTTGAGGATTGGGCTTATAATACAGAAGGAAAATTTTCTGTGAAATCTCTCTACAAGCAATTGGAGATTATTATTGCTAATATATCTCTTCCCAAATGGCCAGCCCTTTGGAAAAATATTGCTCTTCCAAAAATACAAGTTTTCTCTTGGATGGCTCTTCACGAAAAGGTAAATGTTCAAAATTTCTTGGTAGCTAGAGGTATCATTGTTGCTTCTCTTGACACTTGCCCTCTTTGTAACTCTGATTCGAAATGTGCCAATCATCTTTTTCAACATTGTAAAGTAGTGCGATCAGTTTGGCATAGAATTTTCAAGTGGTGGAATGTGGTTTGTTGCCTGCCTCATTATCTCCGTGATTTCTTTGATCAATGGGCTATTCTTTGTGTGAGAGGTGCCTTTACTCATGCAGCTTGGAGGGCCATTTTTCTTTCCGCTGTTTGGACCATTTGGTGTCAACAAAATAAGGTTATTTTTTAGAGTGAAACTTTTGATCCTATAAATGTTTTTTTTTTAATTATAATTAGACGAGGCCTTTGGATTCAAGCAATGCACCCCACTTTTCTGTACTCTATTGAAAATCTTCTTTTATCTCCAAAAGGATTGAAGAATTGGGAAAAATAAATCAACTCTAGGCCTGCATTATCATGGTGTCCTCCCCCTCCCCTTTTTCTGAAATGGAATTGATACTTCGGTTTATGGCAAACTAGGACCTGCTGGTATTGAAGGAGTTCTCAGGGGTCACGACGACCACTTCATTGCTATATTCTCTTGTCCTGTAGGTGTAAAAGACTCGAATACTGCTGAATTTATTTTCATTCTTAAAGCTTTACAACTCAGTGTAGATAATAACCTCCTCTGTGGTACCTATCTTGTAATTGAATCAGATTCAAAAAATGCTATATCTTGGGCACTAAAGGACCCTTCAGATTGCCCATTGTCTCTTTGGGATATCGCAACTAAGATAAAGGATCTTACGTGTACTCTTTCTTCTGTATCTTTTGAGCATTCGTTGAGAGAAACTAATTTTGTTGCCGATAGTTTAGCTAAACGTGCTGTTACTCGAAGTGAAGAACTAGTTGCTTGGTTATGATTCCTTTCTGCTTTGCAAAGTTTTGATAGTTTTACTCTATGTCGTGACTTGCTCTCTTGAAGCCTCTGGAAATTCAAGTTTTGTTTGTTCTTTTTGTAGCTTAAAGCTGCTGCTTTTACTTGTTGTCTCTCATTTCATTTTCTTGGTATTTTAGCAACATTATTAGGTTTCTTCAACTGCAACTCATTGATGGGTGCTCACTGCAAAGTTGATTCCTTTTTACTATTTGAATTTTTGGTATGTAATTCTGATGTATTTCAGTAGAGGGTCTTTTCACATATATTTCGGTCATGTAGGAAATTATAGAATAGTTTATTGGGTGCAAGAGAGGTTAAGTCTATTGTATTAGGTAGTTTCTGTCAAACTATATGTTTTTTTCTCTATTTAATAATAAAAAATATAATTATCATTAAAAAAATGAGTTTAAAAGATGAAAACACAATCCAACGGCTCAATATTGATAAGATATGGTATGTTTAATCTTTAAAAGCCCTAGAGAAACTCTTCATTCCAGACAAAAATACATTTATTACACACTAAACATATTAGCTCGTAAGTTTAAATAACTTAAAAGACAAGTTCAGGTTCATTCGGTAGGTGGAAAGTTGATGTTCACGCGATCCTAGAGCATAAGCTCTACATGTTTGCATGATCATCCCAGCCTAAGCTAGGATGACCACGCGAACACTAAGCAATGAAGCTTAGGAACGGCATGATCCCACTCAATGACCCGTGAAAAATTCATTTTTTAACACACTTAGGACTTTTCCGAATATTTTTCAATCACGATTAAGTACGGAGTCACCCTCAAAATTTTATCTTTCATTTAAATAGTATTTAAACACGTTAATTTTCAAATCAATTTGCAAATCGCTCCGTAAAATGTTGGTTATCATCACTGAACAATAAAATGGTCGCAAATCAAGGATCAACAGTAAGATCCCAACTTTGTTAACATGTCATGCTGATTTTTTAAAAATGCAATTACATTTTTCTAAAACTCAATTTAATGCAATTTTGAAAATCATACTGAGATGCGAATAAAGTTTAGAAAGATAATTGAGGATTTGTATACCTGATCTGACTTACTTGAAAACGTTATCAGGATGTAGGCCACAAAGGAACAAACCGCTGAATAAATTGTGATCCACTTAGAGAAATAAAATTATGGCTAACATATTTGAAAACCTTTTTGAATTTCAAATCATAGTCCACCGAGGAATAGAAAGAAAAATTGTGGCTAGAATACCTGAAAACTCTTTTCGAATTTCAAGTCATAGTCCACAAGAAAAAAGAAAGAAAATAAAATTTTAGCTAACTTACTTGAAAACCATTTTTTAATTTCAAGTCATTGTCCACTGAGAAAAATAAAATTTGGGTTAACATATTTGAAAGCCATTTTCGAATTTCAAATAGTAGTCCACTGGAAAAATGAAAATTTTAGCTAACTTATATAAAAACCCTTTTTGAATTTCAAATCATATATAGTCCACTAGAGAGAATCAAATAATTTTGAAGCTCTTGAAAATCCTTTTTGAATTTTAAGCTACCAAAATATATTTACCTAACTCGATGGGGATGAAAAGATATGTATCCTCCACTTGGAAAATAAAATAAATTTTTGACCTACCTAATTTAAATTTTTAAGTCACAAAACCATTTAATATAACTCAATAGGGATATAAACAAAAAAAATAAAATACCTTGTTGTTTTAGATTTTCCCCTCGAAAGGGTGCTTATGTATCCATCTTTAATTTCATGAGAGAAAAAATCATAATCCAACGTAGTTCAAAAATTTATTTTTTAAAATTCAAACGTGTAGATTAAAAGGCAAATAAATAATTTTTGAAATATGGCAAGATGTCATGTTTTAGCAACACATCTTAAAAGATAACATCCCAGAAATGCAATGGTTGATGTTATAAAAAGAGGAGGATGTCATGTTTTTAGCAACACACCCAAAATGGATATCTCTAAAATGCAATGGCTGGTACCAAAAAGATGACATTTTCAAAATACAATAGCTGCTATCAAATTTTAAAATTTTAAGAACGAATTTTTCAAAACGCTCCCTCGGAAAGTGACATCTCCGAAACTCAATGGCTGACATCAAATTTTGACAAGAATTTTCTGAAAAAAGAATAACTTCCGAAAAAAATAAATAACATCTCTAAAATGCAATGGCTAATACTAAAATTTTAAAATCAAGAATGAATGTTTCAAAACACTCTTTTGGGATGAATGACATCTCTGATGTAGAAAAGCTCGATTTTTCTTTCGGGAATGGTTCCCTTGCTTGCTGATACCAAGAAGCAGGCTTCTCACTAGTTATTTTATGCTATGAGTTATTTATTCTTTTGCTTATTTGAATTTCGGCTTTGAAAACTCTCTTGAGCTATGAATATCATGCTTTTGAGTCATTTTTTATGTTATTTTGCATGAATAATTCACCCTTTAGACTTAGAATTTTGTCTAACTTGATGAATAACTTGAATTTATGACTGAAATTGCAAAAATCGACCAAAATTTGTCGTTGCTGCCGCTGGAATCGATTTTGCGTGATCTTAGGCTGTACGGCTACTCATCCTAAGCAAATATGTTTTTAGGATCGTACAATTCTAAGGAGCTGAGGCTGAGTGACCACGTGGCTTGTGCGATCCCTAGGGCTTGTGCTCCAAATTTTTAATTCGTTTTGATTTAAACTTGAATTTCTAACCCAACTTCTTGTTCTAACTTCAAATTTTGGTGAATTATCACAAGAAAATACCAGAAGAACGCTGAGAGGTAGCGTTAACAAGGTTTACTCATTCTAGCGTTCACTTCTAGGTGCAGTTCAAGGTCAAGTTCGTGCTACAAGCCTAGGGACTCTTATTCACTACTTTCGTCTTGAGAGAGTTTCTCACTCCGTCATTACGGACTATGCTTCTTATAAAACTGATGTTGAGATAATTCTTCGAATTCCTGCAAAAGGAAGGCTTCTCACAACTTAGAGTTTTGCATGTGAGAGATTGATGCTCAAGATGCAATCATAGAGAGGTTGAGGCAGCGTCTGGCAGACAATGACATTTTTCAGACCGATTCCAGCTCTAGCGCCGAGGATGATGATAATGAAGAAGAAGAGTAGACTTAGGATTTCTCCCTTCTACTTCATTTATGAATAATGTTTGAATGTATTTTTGTTGAATGATTCGGATGAAGAAGAAGAGTAGAAGGAATCTTGTGGTTTTCAATGAGTGGTTTAACTTCACGGTCGTATCTAGTAATAAGGTGATAAGTGAGTATCATTCCCACGACAATTGTGATTTTATTTATTGTGAATTCTCAATTTTAATTAGTAAGAGAGTACAATAATTTAGGTGATTGATTAAATTAAAAGAAAATTAAAATGATAAAATTAAATATAAAGAAAAATTAAAATGATAAAATTCAATATAAAGAAACACCTATCAAATAAGGCTCAAGCATAAAATCAATTCATTATTTACTAACTAAATGAATTTATTCCCATCTTCTCCTTCTAATATGTAGCAAGGTCTAAATTGATTATAATCTCTATCAACCATTAATAAACTAATTCTAATTAGTAATTCTATGTTTAATTAATTTAATTCCCATTTCCATTAATTTTCAGTAAAACTAATTACAACTTATCGAAATGATAAGTTTTTCTCACTTGTCACACATGAGTGACTCGGGGTAGACTCCTTTATTAAATTTAATTAAAATAAAATTTAAGTAATTAAAATTCAATTGGTACCACCTAAAATTGCTTTGGATTTATTAAAATAGTATCTTTACCCCAATTAATAAATTACAAATCGTGTTAACTTTAGAGCTAATTAATTATGGATTAACTCTCATTCTCCCATTATTTCTCGATTCAGGAAATAAATATTGGCTTAACTCTCGTTCTTACCAATTTTAAATCAAGCATTAAGCACAATTAACAAGTTACATAATTAAAGAAGAAAATATAGTAACAAAATTAATTAATTATCAATTCAACTACACCATTTATGCTTGATAAACAATTTAGCTCATGATGTATAAAATAACATTCAAACAAATTGAAATAAAGAAACCCATTTGAAGATTGATGAAGCTTTGATCCTTGGTTCTTTTTTCATTTCTTGAATATTGAATATTTTCTCCCTAATTGATAATGTGTTTTAATTTGGATTTTTGGGAGGAAATATGGAGTATCGTATGTGTGTTATGTGGATTATGGTGTGTAGGATCCCCCCTTGAGAGATGAGAAATGAAGGTATTTATAGGGAAAGATTTAAAAAAAAATTAATTTTGGCATTTTAAAAGAAATTAGTTATCAATTAGCAAACTTCAATTTGATTTTTGCTAATTGCTGACCAAATTCACTTTATCTTCAATTTGATGCCAACTTAATCCACTTGATCTCCAACTTGGCATTCTAAAATATCAATTCAAATTTGATGCTTTCCTTTTCAAATTCATTCTTCAATATGTAAATCAACTTGATTTGATGATAAAAGATTAGTTGCAAAAGTAAATCTTTGATTTGTAAGATTTATTTTAACAACTAAATCTTTATAATTAAGATTCCATGCAAATTGATATTGCAAATTGAAGAGCTTAGTTGTAAATGAATTTTCTCTTTTTACTTGGTAAAAATCATGTCCACTTGTTTGTCCCAATTTGATATTAAAGTTGCAATTAGAGGTGTAATCGAGTCGAGTCGAGTCAAACATTGTCAAGCTCGATACTCGACTCGAGTCCAAATTTGGAGCTCGATACTCGACTCGAACTCGATCGAGCTTCATTTTTTAAGCTCGAGCTCGATATGAAAAATGAGAACTCGAACTCGACTAGGCTCGAATGAGAACTTGAGTTCGACTCGACTCGATTCGATTATATATATATATATATATATATATCGTAGGGTTAGGATATTATCGTCAATATGTAGAATTATAATAGTAAATTTATTAAAGCTCGATAAGGCTCGCGAGCCTATCGATCCAAGTATCTTTATACTCGAACTCGACTCGAGAACAAACGCGAGTAGCTCGAGATCGAGCTCGACTCGATTTACATCGAGTCAATTTCGAGTATTTTTCAAATCGATCCCGAGTAGCTTACGAATCGGCTTGACTCGGTTACACCCCTAGTTGCAATCTTTGACTTTGGACTTTAAGAAAGTTATGGTGGCCAAATTGAACTTTTTTTCTTAGAAGGAAATAATTCCAACTTAATTTTTACATTGCCAAATTGAATTTCTCCTATTGCATATTGTTCATATCCAAGTGGACATTGTCTTCTTTTTCTTTGTATTTTCGCAAACTCCAAATTTCTTTGGATTTAACTCATTTTTCATCATTTATCGACCCTGTTCCTAATATTATGAATTATAAACAAATTAAGCCCAAAATGCATCAAATTTCATTAAAAAATATTTAAATATGGAGAAATTATATTAATAAAAATATATATTTTATGCCATCATCCAAGATCTTTATAGAATATGTAATTTAAATTTATAGATTTGCAGGTTTAACTCTAAGCACATAAAAAGCGCATACTAAATTGAGTTGGTAAGGTTCTATATCCTTGCATGTGCCATACTTTTAATTTAAGAGCTAATAAAAACAGTAAACAAATTAATAAATTCATAGAGCTTAACTACTTTTTGTGTTGCAAGTCCAGTAAGAATGAGAGACTCAAACTATAATATGTTTACAAAATTTCTATTTATTAAATTTAGTGGTTAAGTCTTGATTCATTTAGTTCATACGTTTAGTGTCTTCAATAAATTATTGAATGTTTGTGAGTATTTACATATGTTAGGAAAAATACTTCTATCTTATATGTGTTAACAAGGTTGTTAAAGTCACTTTTTCAAAGTAGAATCGATAGAGGGACTCCAAAATCGTATTGTAAATCGAATAGTAAAATCGTAACATTTTACAACCTAAAGAATATAGAGTTTTTTTATGCAAGATATACATTAAATGTATGTTATCACATCTAGTCATCCGAATACTTGAAAATTTGGGAGTAGATAGATATTAAAACCAAATTTTAAGTATAACATGGTGGAAATATTATATAAAAAATAAATAAGTAATATTTTACAAAATAAAACATATTCTTGTTTTTATAGGTGGCCTTTAAATAAAATATATTATTAATAAATAAAATTAATATTATCTTTTAATTTAAAATTAACCACGGGCAAATGATATTATATGTTAAAATATATATGCATATTTTTTATTTTATTAAATTATGCATATATATTTACAATATCGTAATTTAATAAAATTAAAAATTTTAATAAAATTTTTTGCCTTTCAACTGGAGATTAGTCCTGACAACCATAAAAAATGGATCAAGGATACTCCAGTGATTTAATATAGATCAAAAAAAATTAAAAATTTTATATTTAAAATTAATATTTCTCTTTAATAGACAAAAGTAAGTTTCTCCATTCGAGATGTATTAGTTTTATTATCTTAAACGAAGTGAAGAACTATATTTATTTGTTTTTAAAATTAAATTTTCGACCATATTTGTAAAAGAAAATCAAAATCAATTCATTTGACATTTGCTTATAAGTTGAAGGATTGAATTTACCCTTTATTAAAAAAATAATAAAATTTGTAAAGCAAGTGGTCTCAAGACTTGGGTAAGTTGGGTCGAACCCTTGACCTCCAAATCTCCAATACTTAGATTAAGAACTCCACCGTTAGACTAGTTCTCATCCAATTGATTAATTCATTAGCTTATATTATATATCTAATTTAATACTATAAACATTTTAAATTGTTCTTCGTCTCTTCCACCAAAATATGCACATACCTATAACTTTTTGTTCTTTGCGTTTGGTCGTTAATTAAACTCTGATTGAGCTTCTTATCCTTTCCTTAATCATATAAAGTCTGCAAATTAATAATCTAAAGGTGAAAATTAACAAACCCTACTGGTTTTAGGCATTTAAATGAAAACGTTAAACTCGGCTATGAAATCGCTTTTTCACCGATTTTAACGAGTTGACAAGCAATTTTAGTCTGATTTCATAAAAAATGATTTTGTATGCTTATTGAATCGTTTGTCTACTTTTTACTCGTAAAATAATGAAATCGTGCGATTTAAATCGTGACTTTTGATAACATTGTGTGTTAAGTATAATTAATGAGTCTTTTATGTATTTCTTTGTATATGTTTATAAATAAAGAAATTTGTAATGAATAGCATATCAATGATGTATCAAAAAAATCAAATTAAGTTGAATACTTTTAAAACTGTTATTCCTTTTTCTCTCTCTTTCCTTTGGAAAGAGGTATGGCTATTCTCCTTCTTGTTTTAAATCCTTGTGGTATGATAGCTTGTCCTCCAGGATTAAGTTAAGTATTTATGAGGATTTGTGGAGATCTTTGGCTAAACCTAGAGTGAAATTTTTTGTGTGGCTTGCTCTGAAGAGGCGTATTCCATGTAATGAGTTCTTGGTATCTAGGGGTGTCCAATTGCTTTTTGGTTCAGCTTGCACTTTATGTATGGACTATGTTGAAGATGTGGAACACACCTTGCTTCTTTGCCCCACAGCTTGGAATATTTGGAGTTGGTTATTCAGGAAGATTGGTTTTGCTTGGGTTATGCCGCGGTCGATTATATCCTTCTTGGAGTCCTTGTTTGGCATATTTCGTTTTCATAAATATGCAGGATTATGGAAGGTCATTGGGATGAATTTCCTATGGTTTATTTGGAAAAACAGGAACGCAAGAGTTTTCAATGACAAATTTAATGATGTTTCATCCATTATTTATCATTGTATAGTTGATTCAGTTGCTTTGTATCATTGTTTTCATCCTTCTTTTCCTTTTAGTGGTAGCATAGTTTTTAATTCATTAGAAGCTATTTTTAAGCTACATTTGTAATGATCTAACTTTTTGTATTGTTATTACTTGTTCTTGTGTGTTGTAGCCTCTTGTACGGCGAAAGCATTATGAATACAAGTAATCTTTTGCCACTTCTTGTGGTGTTTTATATAAAATTATTACTTACCAAAAAAAAACATAAAATTTAAGAATTATTTTTTAGATAAAAATTTGAAGGATTAAAATGATATTTTTTTATTGAATTTTAGATGAAAACTCTTATTTGTTAGCGGAATGATATCACGTTACCTTTTTTTTAAAATAAAAAAAGACGGATCTTGTGTCAAATCGCGAAACCACATGCTCTGTACTAATACATTTTTTTAATGAAATAGAGTGATTAACATTATTTGTTGTATATAATATTATTATTAAGGATTTAGTTTTAGGCATTTATGAATGAAGTTACACTCGTAGGAAAATTTTACTGAATATATTTAAGACCATGTTAGTGCCCCGTCCTGATCCGGATGGATCGAGAGGTGAATAAGGAACGAGATGTGAATCTTGTTAACTCGACTCTCGACCTATCTAAAACCGACAGTGCAATAGGTCGTTAGTGTCATCGAGAAGAGCTCTGAGGCAATATTCAATAACCGAATACAGAACTCTCAAATGAAATGTGGTGTCGTCACCCGGCTTACTAAACGGGAAAATGGTGCAATAGTCAGGCCCCAGAGGACGCCACCACACCCACTCAAGAGATTCTGGATCATAGACAATACTGAGAATAAGTCATAACTTGCTAGAAGATTCCTATGGTGAGCTGTAGCCCCAAAACAACCTAAAATAGCATACATCTAGCAAGCAAGATATGCATTGACCAAAAGGCCCATATAGAAGAAAAGTGGTAAAGCATGTGAATATACAAATAAATAAATAAAGATGTGAGAAAAGGGGAATGGGAGAACGGATGACATGCATATAGAAACATGTGAAGGGGAAAATATACAAATTATATAAATATATTAAAAGAATGGTTAAGGGTGAAAAGTGGGTAT
>CANXYA010715395.1:0-10595 GCA_948193465.1 Acalypha hispida
TACTTCTATATTTATGCAGTGGATTGCATGCATGACTTCTACCTTAATTTCCTGGACAAAAAGAAAGATGCTCCTCTTCTGCTGCATTGCTGCTTATGTGATTGCTTCTATATGGTAGCTATCAATAATTTTGCACAGAGAACAAGACTTATTTTTTGTGCATGAATAGCCCCTAATTGCATTAATCTGTTGATATTTGATGTGGATGGGTATATTCTTCATCTTATTGATACTCAGCCATGAGATAACCGATGGAGTCAACAAATCAGCTCAAGCAGTTCAAGCTGCAGAAGCAGGTATACGACAAATCGGTACAGTTGCTCATCAGCATACTGTCTGTAAGTGGTGCTTCCTCTGAACTTTTTGGCACTCTATTCTTGCAGTTTATTAGCGAGGTTTTAAATTCTATGGGTGTTATCCTTTGTGTAGCAATGATTCAAGAGAGGGCTAACCTGCCTATCATCTCACTGCAACCAGTTGTAGCCGATGTTGCAAAAATGACATCTCGAGCTGTTGGCCAAGCAACCAAGTCCTTGATGAATATGATTTCTAGAGGGGAGTTCAGCTCAGACAACTATGATAGCAACGTCATAGAAAGGGTGGATGTTTAGCAAGTACTCTTCTAATTTAAATGATTGCTTGTGTACATAATTTACTTAACAGAGCTGCTGCAGTGGTTGCTAGTTCTCAGATTTTGTAAATGTTGATAATTCCTTTTCTTTCTTTTAAACCTGTAGATCTAGATATCTTTTATTTTTGCGTTTCCCGGCTTTTCTTATTGACCAGCGCTGCAGACGTCCTTGAATAATAATATGTTCTGTTTTCTGGTGAGAGCTTTTTGGTTATTTAAGTACTTTTTTAGCCAGAAGTAGCTTAGCGTATCAATTTCTTTGAATGATATTACACTGGAAGCAATTGCAGTACATATCATTTCCATGATTTTGATTGTATAGGATCTGTATCGGAATGGAATCCCTTAAAGTATCAACCGAAATGGATATGGGTGATGATATTGAATTCGAGGTATCAAAATATTCACTATTTGAATTTTAAACTAACAGTAAAGAATGAAAAAAATTATAGATGCCTAAGAAGAATAACAAATTTATTTGAGAAGTGATTCTTTATCAATTAGGAGAATATAAACCTGTGTTTATAGGTTCATTATGAAATAACTGATATGGTATGACAAAAGATTTTGAATATTTGATGTACGAGAAATTCTTAAATTCGGTGAAATAGTGAACTTTATTCGTATAAATGATTTGTACTTTTTTTTAAGATGAAGCTGTATACGAGAAAAATTCCTTCATTAGAGACTTTTTTTTATTATTATTTTTGTCATTGGCAGAATTAAAATCCTTCCAAATATGATACTAAAATGGCATATTGAAACTCAATTTCCCACTATCATATGGTATATAGCTTTTAGTTTTGTTAGATAATCGAGAGACCATCCCTCGACGGACTGGGGAAAATACCCGGCCGGTTCTTTTTTTAACATGTATTATAAAGGTATGAACATTTCTAATACAAAAAAGGCGAATCGAATTTGAAGTTTCTCACTTTTAAAGTAAACGCTCTGTTAATTTTTATGATTACAGCATGCAGTATATATAATATAATGAAAAAAAATTAAAATTGAAAAAAAGAAAAGAAAAGAGTTTTTCTATTTATTCTCTACAAAGTACGAACCTAAATTGCAATAAGTAATTTCATATCAATGTCAAAATGGTATACGTATCTAAAAATCAATTTTTTGTCATAAAAAATGCCTAGTAAAATTAATCATTTTTTATTATTTTATTTGACAATTTGCTATATTATAATATGAGATTTAATTAACATTTTAATTTAATAAATTTTTATATTTTTTAAAGCGTTAATGAATTTCCCAAAATTATTACACGGAATATAATAGACTTTTTGTACTAATGAATTGAATCACAAAATATTTTTGTTTTGTTTTGTGTTTTTGAATATAGGCTGTTGCTTTAATTGTCATAAAGGCAAAGAAATTGTTTCTGATACGAATTCAGTTCAAGTAAAACTGATACTCATCCTGGAATTATAGTATAATTTAGGGTGTTATTAAAATGTATCCCTCATTAGACTAACAATAATTTTGGACTAACAATAATTTTGGGACAGAGGGAGTAATTATTTTCAAGAAATATTCTTAAATGGATTTAAAAATGTTGATCATTCAAATTCTATCATCAAATTTAAAAAAAATAATAAAACTAAAAAAATTCGCCCGTTGACAAAATATATTTTTTTTACCCAAATGTAACTACAGTAAAACTTTAATAAATTAATATTATTGGAGGAGAGAAAAATATTTTTTAATCGAAATTATTAATTTATCAAATGCAATTTAAATCAATAATACATATAAGAATCAAACAAAATTAATATTTAATTGAGATTATTGAATATTAATTTATCGAGAGATTTCAGTGTATTTGTTTTGTATTGTAGAAGGAGGTACTGTATATAATTGAAGAACGGGGTACGCGTAAGATCCATACTCATGTTAGCATTGATTTTTCGTTCTATAATTTGGGAACCAACAAATAATGATTTTTGTCTTCTGCGTCGTCCCTGCAATATTATATGGTGAAAAAAGCTCTCCACATTTTCACTAGGGTGTAAACGAGCTGAGCTACTCGCGAGATATTCGGGATCGATTCGAAAAAAATTTGAGATCGACTCGAAATTTTCGAATCGAGCTCGAGCTCGAGCTACTCGAGTTTGCTCACGAGTCGAGTCTGAGTTCTTAATTACTCGGCTCGAGGCTGCTCGCGAGCCTAAACGAGCTCAGCTTTTTTTTTTCAAAAAAAAATTATATATATATATTCTATAATTAAAAATTAATTATTTTATAATTATTTATATATTTTACTATTAAAATATGTATTATTTCGTATTAATTATCAAAATTTAAATAATTTATAGTGATTTTAATAATGCATTCATTTATTTATTGTTATAATATTATAAAATTTAATTTTTTTAAAAAAATTAAATATTAAAAAAATATTTTTTTAAAAGCTCGATTAAGCTCGAGCTCGACTCGAGCTCGTGAAATTTACTCGAGTTCGAGCTCTAATCGAGTTATCTAATACTCGGCTCGAGCTCGAGCTCGAGAATCTAAGACCGAGCTCGAGCTCGAGTATTCAGATACTCGACTCGACTCGGCTCGATTACACCCCTACTCCCAATGGGTAAAATTTGAACTCAAAATCTCTTTAGGAGTGCAATATTTAATACTAATAGTTTTGCCAATGAACCAAGATCCCATTAGTTAAAACTAAAAAATTTAAAATTTATATTGATTTTTACATTAAATGTATTGTTACTTTTTTTTTTGAAAGGTAAATGTATTGTTACTTTCATCATAAACATTCAAAAGAATGATTATCTATTATTATATAATTTATAGTCATTAAGTCTAAATGATATATTACCTAAATGATATAAACATAAAAATTATTAATAGATGATTTTTTTTTTATAGGTTATCTTTCTGTGGTTCGCGCGAGTCTTTGACTCGAATTACATCCACAGCGAGGGGTCAGACGCTCTATTATTCTCTCCTAGCAACAAAGGATTAATAGATGATTTATTTGGAGAAATCTCAACATTAATACCTTGTACTCAATTTCATTTTACATTTTTACATATTTTTATTATTTTTGAACAATAATGTAATATTATATATTTAAATATTGTAATCAATTCAAAAGTTTTAAAAGTCTAAAATTCAAATTATCTTTCTTGTTGTAATAAAATGGAATATTCTGAACAAATTTTTAGAGTGCATTTTAAAGAAAAATATAAATAATAAATATTTGTTTTTTTCTTCAATTTTATTAATTTCTTTATGAGATAAAAAGAAAAATAAAATGTCACAATCTAATATCAATTTCCAAACTTCAGAATCATGCAAATTTTGAAGTCATTTTATAATTATTATATAATTGATAAAAAGACAATGAAAAGAACTTGGCATCTCACTACACAGAAGACATATAGTATGTTGCAATCAATTTCCAAGTTGGGCTTCAATTTATATTTATTCATTTAATTTTATCATATGATTTTTTTTTCTAATAATATTATGTACATTATTTTAGTAAAAAAAAATATTTATTCTTATAAAAAAATTATTATTTTTTTAGTATAGCATAATAAATTGACTGTTCCATCCAATAAATTCATTGATACGAGATGTTATTCCATTTTTATGAAAATTTAGAAGCTTATTTTTAGGCTCGTTTTAATTATTAAATTAATTGATATTATTATTATTATTATGGGTGGGGATATTTGCATATCAACTTTTGATAATAACAGAGCAAATATTTTTTATTTTACTTTACTACCCTTAATTTTATAGTTTTTTTCTCTAATCCTTCTGTCTCGTTTTTTTTTTCTCAACAAAATAATTTTATTTTTCCTTTAATAAAATTCACTAGTTTTCTTATCAAAAAAAAAAAATTCACTAGTAAGCGTATCACGTGCGATTCACGTATCATGTAAAAAGCTTGCACAAACTATTTACTGAGTTCTCCGTAATCATAAACTTTGTTGTACGTAGAGACAACGCTTTTTACTTTTTTTTTTTGTGATGAAATAAAAATAAATCACTCTAGATATAGCATTAATATCTTTTCAAAACTTAAAAAGCATAATCTTTGTTAACATGAGAACACGGACCAGATGAATCGTATCCGTGCATTATCTTCAAATAATTCTCATACGAACAATATTTAATCAAAAAATTTGTACGAGAATAGTCAAATGTAAAGACTTTTACCGTCACAGGAAATAAGAATATGCATCAACAAACAAAACTATAAAAATTCGCAAGTAATACTATTAAAGTTCAAACATGAATTCAATAAATTTTTAGTTTGAAAAAATCAATTTTAAAATATAAAATACAGTTGTAAGCAAAGTTGATTGAAAATACCTCTAAATTAGCTTAAGCATAAAGGCTTACCAGAAGAAAATTTAAGAACATAAAATGGAACTTCTAATCTTCTTAATTTGTAATCTAAATACAATTTTTAATTTTTCTAAGTAATGAATTTTAAGACTGATTTATAGTATATACGATTATATTTCTTAACCATGAAGAATAGTACTTTTCTTAGCTTACACAAGTTAATAAATAGATGAACACATGTGTCAACTTTACTTAATTGAGAGTGTTGACAACTAAAACAATAGACAAGACACGTAAATAGCAAAATATAAAAAGACAAACAATTAGGGAAAAGGATTATTAAGGAATAACAATTCAAGAAAAGGGCTTTTTAGGAATAATAAATTAAACGACACCGGTATGCTTTCGCCCTTTTTATAATGCTTTCGCCCTTTTTATAATAGTTAAGATTAACATTAGAAACTCGATCAACATGATTTTCCCCTTTGACAATGCTATTCAGAGAATGAATATAGTATATGTAATTGAGGAGTTTGGAACTATAATTGAAAACCCAGATGAAAATAAAAATTTTCGAAGAGACGCCTTAGTAAGTGGGATGAAGCTATAGCTAATTCGTGTTCTATAATTTTATATAGTTTCTACGATTTCTAAAAATTTTGGCAACTTTTGATTTAGATTAAATTTTATGTTCTTCCTAAAAATAAGTTCTGATGATACTTTTATTACCATCTTTAATCAGCTTAAAAATATAATTGGATTTATTGATAAATCCATGATGTTTCTCGGTTAAAACAACTTTTTTCTGAACAAAAGTTAATTAGTGTTTGTTTGCTATGTCTAAATTCTAAGTTAGTCATTTGATTATGATATATGAACTCATTAATAAAAGGAAAAGATTTTCTAGTTTAGGAAAAGTAATTTATGAAGATTGCATTAGAGGCATTTTAGTCTTTTTCTTACTGCTGGAGTCTGTATAAATAGCAGATGTTTGCTCTTGTTGAGTACTTGTAGAAATCCATTATCTGTAAAACAAGATATTTTTCTTTACCTTTTATTTCTGTTATGGTATCAGAGTGGTTAATCAAAACCTGACTCAGTTTTTCATTTTCTTTCTTTTCTTTCTCTCTTCTTCATCCTTCGATCTAAAATAAATTTTTCAAATCGAAAACCCTAATTTCAAAATCATCCTCTGTTCTTCACCGAAAAAACCTCAATCTCTATCTTTCTAATGGCTACTGATCAAAATACCGCTGTTGAGAGCTAAATATCTAAATCGGCAATTGAGGATTCATGTTCACCATATTATATTCATTTAAGTGAAAATCACAGCTCAGTATCAATCACACCATAATTAACATTTTCAAATTACTCGGCATGGAGGTGATCATTTTTATTGGCCATAACAATACAAAATAAACAGGGCTTTTTTGACGGAACAATAAAAAGGCCAAATCCTATAGATCCTTTGTATTCAGCGTGGACCAGATGTAACAGTCTACTTATTGTTTGGCTCCTCAGATTTATGACTCTAACAATAGCCTCGAAACGAAGATTTTCTGTACCTGATGATGTCAGAATCTGTCAGTTACAACATCAATTATCCACCTATGTCCAAGGTACATGCTTTATTGATGTGTATTTTACATAATTAAATGCACTATGGGAAGAACTGCACAGTTATAGGCCATTGCCTCACTGTTTGTGTAGATCATGCAATGAGAATTGTTTCAATACTTATGCTAGTTCACATGAGAAGGATTATGTCTTCACATTTTTAAATGGCTTGAATGAGACTTTTGAGAATCTTAAGACTCAAATCATTACTATGAATCCTTTTTCAAATGTATATAAGGCATATAATATAGTCATTAGAGATGACTCACAAAAACACTCTTTCTAAAGGCCAAGTGCCTATCCTTAATGAAGCAATTACTATGAATGTAAGAAACAAGTCAGAGTTGTTCTGTACTAATTGTGATAAACTAGTGCATTTGTGTGAGTTTTGTTATAGAATTGTTGGTTATCCACCTGATTTTAAGTTCAAAAAATAGTACCAAAGGTGGTGGTTATAGGCAAAATAGTCAGAACTATAGTAATAATGGAGGCAGAGGAAATGTAGGTTCTTATAGTAACTGGAACAACTACAAGGGAAAAGCTGCAGCACACTAAGTAAGCACAGAGGCAAGTGATAAAAGCACCCAAATATCATAATTATCTCTGTCAAATACTCAAATGATGAGATTGTATGAAATCCTTGATAGCACTGAAACATGCAATACTAGAAATGAGCCAGCATCATCAATTTGTTTTGCTAATTCAACATCTATGACTGGTAAGCCTTCAGTTACTATTAATTTTATAAGTCAGCAAGCTGCTTGTTTTTCAAATATTGTTAGATGTGCCTACGTCATAGACACTGGAGCTACATACCACTTTACTCACAGTCCGCAATGCTTTTCTAAAAGCAACAATGTTTTTAATTCTTTTGTTCGATTACCTACTGGTCAAAATAGTCCTATCACTCAAGTTGGAAGAGTCACTTTATTACCTCATTTATCTATAAATCAAGTATTACTAGCACATGCTTTCAAGTTTAATCTAATAGCAGTTGGGAAGTTAACTCAGGAGCAAAACTGTGGATTGCTATTTATTGATAATGCTTGCTACATACAGGATCATTGCAGTTCAATGACGATTAGGCTTGCTAGGCTCAAAGATGGATTTTATTTTCTAGACCTTGACGCAGATCTCTCAAAGTATCAACTCTCATAGAAGCTATCAACTTTGTTATCTGCTTTTGTTCCTAACAGTATAGCTGGTGCAGCACAAGCTCAAGCACTATCGTTCAACAGCAACATTTAGCATAATAGGCTTGGCCATCCCTCTTTAGATACAATAAAGCTTTTGAAAGCTCAAATAAAAGACTTAATTATGTTTATCAAAACTTGAATATTGTATGGTCTATCCTCTTGCTAAGTATAAAAGGTTTTCCTTTCCTAAATCAGTGAGTAGAAGTCTTGATGTGTTTGAACTTATTTATGTAGACATTTAGGGACCTTATACAGAATCTGATCTTAATGGCAATCATTATTTCCTTACTACCGTTGATGATTACTCTAAGTGCATCTGGATTTATCTGTACAAATATAAAAGCCAAATTTCTCACTTTATGCAGCATTTTTACACTTTCACTCTTACTCAGTTTAATAAAAGAATCAAAACAATTCAATCAGACAATGGAGTATAGTTCAATATGCCCTCCTTTTACTAAGCAAATGGAATCATACATCAAACGAGTTGTGTCTACATACCTCAACAGAACGGGGTGGTGGAAAGGAAACATCAACATCTAATTATTGTAGCCATGGCCCTTCTTTTCCAAGCATCTTTACCTAAAAGGTTTTGGAGTGCAATAGTTCTCACCGTAGTTTATCTAATTAACAGAATTCTAACTCCTCTTCTGTAACAAGTCTCCATTTGAAATTTTATACAAAAGAGTCCCAAATTATTCTGCTTTAAGGACCTTTGGATGTCTTTGCTTTGCCTTTACATTACCCGTTAAGAGATCAAAATTTGATCCAAGAGCAAGAAAATGCATTTTGATTGGATACCCTTCCACTATAAAATGGTACAAATGTTTCGAAATTGAAAAGAAAGAAATTTCATATCTTGAGATGTGATTTTATATGAGTATACATTCCTTTTTTCAAAGGATCCTGACCATCAACTATCTCAAAATCAAAATTTATCTCACAATGTCAATACTGATTTAATCGAAGATTCCCTAGAAGAAAATAATGGACCTAATTTCGCAGAAACAGAAAATAGCACAACAGAACATGAAGATCACTATTCTCTTCCTATATAACTGAACACATGGGAGCTTCCAAATGCTCCTTTGAAGTGAAGCACCAGACCTCATAAAATTCCATCTCACTTGCAAGATTATCATCTTTCTCTTCTTAATTCTCAAAAACCTCACTCTACTTCTCAGTGCAAAGCACATCCAATTGATAAATACCTCCCATATGACAAATTGTCACCTTCTTATAAACACTTTGCCTTAACATTGTCTATTGAGCCCACTTCCTATGAATAAGCTATTCTAACTTCAGAATGGATATTTGCCATGGAAGAAGAATTACGAGCACTTGAAGAAAATAAGACTTGGACAATAGTACCTCTCCCTGAAAACCATCACACCATTGGGGCCAAATTGGTTTACAAGCTCAAACTTAATCCAGACAGAACTATTAATAAATACAAGGCTCGCCTTGTGGGCAAAGAATATTCTCAGAGATATGGATTTGATTTTTTAGAGACATTCAATCCTGTTGCAAAGCAATCCACTGTCCAAATTTTCTTAACTCTTACTGCCAAATACAATTGGACTCTTAGCCAAATGGTTGTGAGCAATGGCTTCCTTAATGGTGACCTACATAAAAAAGTCAATATGGAACTACCTAAAGGATTCCAGCTTAAGGGGGAGAGTGCAACTAGTAAGGCTGGAAATCCAAGAAAATATGTTTGCAGATTACACAAGTCGTTGTATGGGCTTAAGCAGGCTTCGAGACAGTGGAATGAAAAATTCACGGCTAGCCTCATAAACAATGGTTTCAAACAATCAAAAGTTGATTATTCCTTGTTTAGTAAGAAAAGTATATCATCATTGCCAGCTCAAACGAAAAGCTTACTCAGGACCTTAACTCCCACTTCATTCCCACTTCAAAATCAAGGACATTGGTGAGCTTAAATACTTCATTGGACTTGAAATATCTAGGTCACATGCAAGAATATCAGTTTGTCAAAGAAAGTACATATTAGACTTACTATAAGAAAATGGAATGTTGGGTGCCAAACCAAGCTCAATCCTAATGGAAGTCAATCATAAATTGAGCAGCACATATAGTAATAAACTTAGAAATCCAACTGAATATAGGAAATTTATTGGAAAACTATTGTACCTTGTTGACCTTAATGGTTCAATTAATCCTTATTTTGATGTTGATGATTGTCCCTAAGTCCATAAGAATTACTTACTTTTTTCTGTCAAGTTTTCACGTTAAAAATATAGTTTCAGAAGCCAGCAACGAGCTCGTTACTATTCCCAACGAGCTCGTTACTACTGGGAATAAGAATAAAGAACATTCAAGGTTTGGACATCTGGCAACGATCGTTACTTGTTCACAACGATCGTTGCAAATGTCGAGCAAACTTTCAAACTTCCCTCGCAAAGCAAGTGAACAGTCAACGAGCTGAAAAGAAAAGGAAATGAGCTCATGTGCGTTACAACGATCGTTGGAGATCAGCAACGAGCTCGTTATCAGAAGCCTCAACTTCAACATTTTAAACAAAAGTTCCAGAGATTCCAACGAGCTCGGCAACGACCTGGCAACGAGCTCGTGGACCCCAGCAATGATCTAGCAACGATCGTTGGGACAACAACGAGGCAGTTTACTAAAAGAAGAAAGCGCAACAACGATCCCGTTACAACTAGCAACGATCGTTGCTGCCAATTCTGCAGAACATTTAATGAGCTTCGAACAGAGAGAAAAAGCATTCACAACGGCTTTATTCTTCATTAAATGCTCTCCAACAGTCACCAAACTTACTGGAGATATAAATGAAGCATCAGAAC